>JACGAQ010000397.1:0-147799 GCA_014119065.1 Orius insidiosus | reverse complement strand
AAAATTGGCTATGACCGACCGACTGATTTCCTCCAAGTGAGCGTCGGCTTCGGGTATCCGTCGGCACTACAATGCAATTGGACAGGTTGCCCAACAACAACATTCATATCATGAGGCTCAACTACCCACTCAGGTGGCACTAAAATTTGAAAGAAAACCATTAATTTCTATAAACGTATTCAAACTTATTTTTTTCATGGGCACTGCTTATTTATTTTTTCTTCCACTATACCTCACCCTGTACATTAATTTATCTTAAGTACGTATTAAATAAAACGTAAGCTGTGTCTTTTTATTGAGCAATTGTACACATTGCAATAAATACTTCCAACAAGACTAATAATCAGCAATTTTGAACAATTACTGGTAAAATACAATGTTTAAGATAAATGGCAGCTAGAGTTTTAAAAAGGACATTGGTGCAGTTTTTTTAATAGCAAATTTTTGTATTTTAGGCATCTTTGCGTTGAATAACCCAAAAATATGATTATGAAAAAAACAAAACCAAAGTTTCTTTTTTTGGCACTAGCTTCCAGGACTAAGAGGTGCAGTGCGGTGCTTTGAATGGTGCTTTTAATAAGTGCAACACTCATGCTGTTTTTTTACCTTCTGAATTAAGAAGCAAATCACAGGCGAAGGACTTTCTGGTTTTTATTTATTTTTCTTTCCAATTTAAAATTATAGTGATATATAAGAGAGTTTTCAAAAGTACCAAGTTGTATCAAAATTATTTTATGAGATAAAATTTTAATAGAAGGTAGTACTTGGAAAAATTAATGTATCTAGGGGTTATTACTCCGAGTTAAGAAGTTATTAGATGCTAGCATTGTAATTATTGGTGTATGTTTCTTAAAAAGAAAAAGGAGTGTCAAAATCATTAAGTTCGTCTTAAAAGGTTTCTTTAAAACGGGTTTTCTCCCGACAAAAGAGTTTAAATTTTTTGAGACTTTTTGACACTAACTTGAAATTATTGTAAGGAAGAAGATACAAAAAGGATTTTGGGCAGAATTTGGGTAAACAAGTTTAACATTCAAACGTTTAACACATCCTGATTTGATTGAATGAAAACTTGTTTACCCATGAATAGAAAGAAAGAAAAAGAAAATTAAAGTTACCAGTGACAATTAGTTCTGCAGTGTGCTGAACGGTTGCAGCTTGGTTGACAGCCCTGCAAGTGTAATTGCCAGAATCTCGCCTAGTCACTTGTGCTATACTAAGTATACTTGTGTATAAGTTGTAGAAGAAAATCTTGTGTAACGTTAATACCGTCTTTACTCCACGAAATATTTAAAGGAGGATCCCCTTTGTGTACTGTGCAAGTTGCCTGTAACCTGCTCCCTGCTTCAAGTACAGGAACAGTGAACGGTGTAATTTCTGGGGGTTCTGAAAGTTTCTTCCCATGTTATACAAACTAAATATACAAACTGCTTTGAAGAGGTAAGAAAAAAAACTAAAACTACGTTAAAACAGTTTTTACTTTTCTTTTTCCCTGGTGCAGGTGCAGTGCAATGCAGTGCGGTTATAAAATTGTCTGCCTTTTTTCTTAAAAAATTTTACCGTTGACAAAAAGTTGAACTGTTGCAGAAACTGTGGCGGCGGTATTGGTCGCTACACATGTGTAGTTACCGGTATGGAGTAAATTGAGATTTTCAAAGAGCAACGTGCTTGAGTACTCGGCAGGCGACGATATACTAATTGAGGGGAGATTAATTTAAGGACAGGCGTATCAGCACGTTGCCAGTGTAGACTAATAGGCACCTGCCCACGGATTACTAAACACTGAAGCCCCAGTCTTTCACCGACCAAACCCACGCGAGTAGGTTCCAAACCTGATAAAACTGGAGGCTCTGCAACACACTCTCAACTTATTCATTTTATCATTTCAATGTACTACTGATTGCATTACATCTGCAACCTTATCACCAATGAATCATAAAATTCAAAATGTTGAGTTTTAAAACTAAAATTGAGAGTCAATTTACCTAGCACTGTGACTTCGACAGTAGCTCTAGCTGTATGCCCTTGACGATTTGATGCAATACATTTATAAGCTCCTTGATCGATTTTAGTTTGAACATTCGATATACTCAAAGTTCCATTGTTAAACACTTTCACTCGATGACTTGTACTTAGAGGTTTACCATCTGAAAAGTAAGTTGTACAGTAGCAGCTCATTTTTTAGAAACTGATCCAGACCTTTTTCCCATGTTTTTGTATGTATTGGATATCCACCAACAGGACAGTTGATGGTCACACTTTGTCCAGCGACTGCTGAAAGAGCAGGGATGCTCCGAATTACAGGTGAACCTTAAAAACGAGAGATAAAAGAAAGTTGTATTCATTCTAAAAAAGTTTACCATAGACTCTAAGTGGAGCTTGATGCTCGGAAGACCCAGCACGATTTGTCGCTTTACAAGAATACATTCCACCATCTCCACAGCTACTTTTGTCAAATTGACATGGCTGATGACATCCCCTGACATCGAAACGTACTGCCCTATTATGAACCTTAAAACAAAAGGTAATGAATAAAAAATGATCAGATATAAGTACCTATCATTCTGAGGCAAAGGATAACCATCCAGGTTCCACGTTATATGTGGAGTCGGATTTCCGGTTGCGATGCATTTTAATGAAACTGGTGGCCCAGGCTGTAAAGTATGCTCCAAAAATTGGTAAATCAATTGCGGCTTTGATGCTAAGAAAAAAAGTAAATAACACAATTGAAAAAAATCTGAAAAATACTAACCGCCCAGTCTTAATTCGGCAATAGCATAATTTTGTTCACCGTTTTGTGACACTCTGCATTGGTAGACACCCTGGTCAGAGCGTCCCACTGACGGTATTTCTAACGTTGCTGTATAAACTCCTTTGTCTACCCCATCTTTATACCAGAAAATCTTACAAAAGAAAGGTTTGGAACTGATTGAGTTTTTCAATTAAGAATTACCTGTGTCGCACTTGAGACGCACTCGAAAACAGCTTTGGAACCACTGTCAACTTGTAAATTTTGCGGATTGATGTGTACCATGAGTGTTTTCGGTATCATGAGAGTCACTTGACTTTTGACACTGCTGGTCGAACTGTTAGCAATGCAGGCATACAAACCGCTATCTTCTGCGGCAACCGATCGCAAAAGTAATGACCCGCCAACCATAAGTTTTCTTTCATTAAGTTCTATTGGCACATTATTTTAAGCCACCTTCAAAAAGAAAAAAAAGCTCATATACTCTTAAAAATTGTTGCATTTTACTGGTAACTTGGAGGAGGATAAGAATTGGCGACACATGGTAGAATAATGTCACTTGTTTGTCTGGTGGTTATTATCGAATCTGCTGGCACCATCAGTTCTACACCAGTCGAGGTTGAGATTTCTGCAATAACAATACTTTTAATTGATTTATAATTCAAGCTAGCTATCTACCATTGACTAATAGAGTGACAGCATTACTGTGCTGTGAGCGACCAGATAACCTATGAAGAGTTCTGCATGTATATTTCTTTTTGTATCACTTCGACTAGGTTTAATATATGCAAATCTCCGTTCCAGGATAGCATAACATATTTTCCTCCTGAAATATTTAAAAAATAATCAATTTAAAATGGCTTAACAACATAGTTCGTCGAAATCATAGTGGTTCTCTCAAAGATCTATATAGACCCGAGCACCGTGTTCTTTGATAGCCAAGTTCTCAATAATATAGTGCATAGGTGAATAAACGAGGTACGTTTGAGTCATATATTTATTTTTACGAGTGTATGAATGTTAAGGAGAAAAATCGATAATACTTAATCAGGAAAAGTATCGTAATAAAAGACGGAGCTAAGCCACGAGTACATGAGTACGAGGTCAGCCCATCTGAATTGGAGAGGAGATGTTTTTTGCATTAGGGTGTTGGGGTTCGGAAGGAAAAGAGATAAAACAAGATGTATTGTCTTCCACCTACTAAAGTCCCCTCCCCGCACCATAAATTCTTTTCTTTTGAATTTTGCTTTTTGATTAATTTAATAAATTAGTTACTGCATCATTTTTTAGATTGATGAAAAGTTAATTATTTAGTTCACCTCCATCTGTTGTCGGATATATGTTATATGAGTCATCAATTATCCAAGCAGTGACTGCGACAACGCCGTCCAAATGTTGCGGAATCCGGCACTTGAGAATGGCCGTGTTTCCAAGGCTGAGAGGGCCGCTTACCACTTGAGCTGTCGCGTCATAATTCTCGACGACAACTGAAATATATAAAGGATTTTCCGGGTATATTTTTCAATGTTTCCTACCTGAACGGACCACCATGTCCATGGAAAGAAGTTTCCCGGCTGAATTTGCAGCCAGGCATCTGTACGACGCCAAATGAACGTCGGGGCGAAACTCTTCCGCTCGAAACGGAGGGAAAAAGAGGGAACCGTTTTCGAGAACCCTCCTCACTTTGGGCACAGGTTGAAGTGGAGTATTTTCCCCAGTCAGATACCATGTTATTCGCGGCTCTGGGCTTCCACTGGCTACACAATTGGCAATCCCTCCTTCTTTATACCATACGATCAGTTCTCGAGGAGGCTCCACTACAAATCGAGGACCAGTCTCGCAGCAACCTGAAACAAAAAACAACATAATTTAGGAAGGTTGTTGGGAATTCGGGGATCTTCAGCGCCAAAAATTAAGAATAAAACGGTAGCTTATAATAATTTTAAAACAAAATGTACTCTGCCAGCAAATGATGCTCACCTTTGTTGGGCAATGTGAAGTGTTCTCGGGGGTCTATTGATGTGTTTTTTTTTAAACGTAAAAGGAGGCGGTAGGGTCCTTGACTGTTTAGCCGGAGGCCGTCCGACCTCGAGAGAGGTCCCCTATTCTATGAAAATATTGTTTAACCGTCTGCCCCCAAGATATCCTTAACAATTGAAAGTCTAGGGGAAAAATGCAGCGAGGAAAAAAACAGAGACCGCTTTTATAACTTACAAAATAAGGTGGGCACCATCTTAAAAATTTAATTCCTTCATCTAAAGATCAAATCTTTTATATATGTAAATAAGTAGGTACGTGAAATTTTATCACTTAAGTTGGTTTTTACGATTTCCCGGCGAAATCCGAGCTCATGCGATATAAAATCATTCCTGAATTTTTACAGTTCCTTAAGATCTAGAAGAAAAATGCATATTATTTTCCTATTAATTTTTCAATACTACTTTGTGAGATTAAAAAAAAAGAGTTTATTTAGTAGCTCTTGAATAAATAACGAGCGTACTTTTCATTTTGATGCATTGGATGCCGTTTGAGAGGGGGTTTTCCCGAGCATTTAAAATACGTGAGTATGTATGTGTGGTTTTTTTAAAAGGTGGCTTCGGTGTCTAAACAATATCCGACGTGTAGCCGGTTTTAAATGGTCTAACGTCGGGCGCAGGTTACAAATGAGTTTCACGGAAAAAGCGGATTCTCTCGACGGCTCAAAACTTAACCGTTCAACTTATTCTTTCGGCGTCTCGCCGGAGTAAAAACAACTTTTAAGCCTTTCGGAGAGGAACCAAACGAACCTCCGGAAAGATATCAAAGGCGGATAAAACCCCAAAAAAGTGTGTTTCAGCGGTTTTGATTAAGCGTATAGTGTGTATATTTGATCATAAAATGAGCTCGTTCATCGGAGTGGATACTTATTGTAAATAATAGCACTTAAAGTTTACAAAGGGAATCGAGTTTTAGAAGATTGTAAGTAGTATTAAGGCAGTAAAGAAACCAGGTCGAATGTTATAAAAGAGATTCAAAGTACCTGTTTGGGAGGATTCCGGAATGTACATTAACGTACAGACTTACCTGTTCGTGGAAAACCACAAAAAGCTTTTCCCAAAAGACCTAAGGACAACTTTACTTTCGGTTATAATTTATTCTTTAAATTCTTTTTTTAACTCTACTTTTAAGAACGACCCCCTTCGTCGTGAGAGTCTTCCCGTTCGAAGCTATTACATTATGAGTGCTTGGGCTAATGCTTTTCCAAGAGACGGACTCGACATTCGAAACATACTTTGCAAAACCTTTCCAGACTTAAAAGGACTCTCTCAGTCTATACAACAAATATTTACGTTGTTCAGAGAGTTTTTCCACAACCCTTCACCGCCCTTTCAGAAAAAGTAAACGGAGCTTCAGGCAAATCGGTCACATTTTCATAACCGAAATCGTGGGAAGTCGACAAAAGTGCTTTTACGAACACGAATCCTGTTTACATGAAGCTTAGGCGACCCTTCGATCTTCGCGCTTTCACTGCTTCCTTCACATGTAAAAATTCTTAACGCTCTGTCCATCTCATGGAGTCCTCAAATTCCAAATTTAAGTTCCTATTAGGATGATTAGAAAAGTTATGTTTTTACATCTTTTAATTTCATCATCATCATTTCGCGTTCCTTGACTTAAGCGAATGTCAAGGATTGTGTTATCAGCACTGAGAGCTCAACGTTCGAGGATTCCTTTTATGAAAGATCACTTCAAGAGAGGATCATAAATAAGAAAGTCAAGGGAAGATTTTCAAGGAAATTTAAGAAAAGTTTTCCTTGTTTCTTAAATTAAATTTTTTTTTCTTGCTATATTGTTCATTTGTTTTTAATATCCAAGAATTACGTTTCCCGGGTGAGCAATAAATTAATTGGAAATATCGCGTGAACCTATATTGTGTCAAACTGCTAACTATGTTAAATGCTCGAAAGGCCGTTTGTTATAAAACTTTGGCTGTAACTCACCTCATTGCACAAAACTCTTCAATGGTGTTAATGCCGTTCAAAGCCCAGTGGATCGGATAGCCTTGTAAACTCAAACCAATTCGATTTCAGTTTATCTGTTCTATTTACATTTAGGTTTGATTCTCATTATAATGCAAGGTTTATGCTTTGATTAGAATCTTTTGATGAACGACAAAATCATATGAGGCCTTCTTTTCACCTGGCCAATACAGGTGGTCACGAAGGGTTGGACCGAGGCCAACGAGGGGGGCTAACAAGGGCTGTGTGGACGACATTTTTTAAGGAAATAATTCCAATTTAAAAAAAATCTTCTGCATTTCCAAGATGTGTAGGACGTGAAAAGAGAATTTTTACCTACAGGTACTTGTTTATACAGTATATAGATATTTTAAAAATTAAAAAAAAATCATTTTTTTGCATTAAACATTCAATTAATTTGGTCGATTGAGTGACGGTGGCTGAAAATCAATCGTATCTTGTACGCGCCTTTCCATTTATCTGAAACTGACATGGGAATACATATTTATGTATTGATTCTACAACCCTCCCTAGTAGTATAAAAAGTGCTCGTAAAGATTGATCAACTGAGATCTAGGTTTTCTTCGCTTTTAAGGTTGAAGAAAATCCTTTTATTAATAACGTCTAGACGGAATTTTCTTCCAAGAACGAAGCTAATTTCGACAGAAAGCACAAAAAAAATGTCTATTTTCTTTCTTGTGAAATTGTTTTTAACATTTCATGAATATGTATCTCAACTACAAGAAGCAAAAGGTTCAAAGGTTTAAAAAAACGCTATATATTATTATAATTTTATAAACGTGTAGGATGGTGGGTGTTGAAATAAAAGGGAGTGCGGGTATTATTTTATATTTAATACTTTAATAAGTTGGCAAAAGTTTAGGTTGGCTCTGTTTCAATTTTTTAAGCACTTCTAGAGAAATCTCGAAAAAGTCTCTCAAGTTATAAACTGAAAAAGGAAAAATGATGAAGGTACCTAAAGCCATTTTTGGAAGGTGAATAGGAGGGTGGGTCGAGCCCGTCAGAAAGGATTATCGTAAAAAAGGGGGAGTTTTCAAGAAACAGTTAACCCCACTATTAAATTAATCCTTTTTACGATTTCATTCACTCGTTCTCTGAGAAGGAAAGACGGCTGTATCGTGTTCGATAACATTTTTAGGGGGATCAGGGAGATTCTGAGTTGTGGACAGCGGATCCTTTTGCAAATCTTAGTTCTCCTACGTTTTTTCCCCTGGTAGGGCAGCGTTTAAATTAAAGATGAGATGCGAAGATGAGAAGAGAGATGCGTATCCCGATTCATCCTTACATTTTGAGGAAAAGACGCGGAAATTGCCTTAAACTGAAGTTTATGGGAAATAATACTGAGGAAAAAGCCAGAACGTTACAAAGGGTGTTTTTTGTCTAGAGGCCGAGAAAAACGCACAAAAGTCGGGTTTAGTGGGATTTCTCTATCAAAACACCGAGAAAAAGATCACAAACGGGAGGGATTTTCGGCTAAAACACAAGGAAAACGCCTGAAAATTTAGGCAGGGGTTTTTACAGTCAAAAACTGAATAATGCTCACAAAAATTTTTACCCCACCTCCAGGAGGGGCCTTCAGTTGAGAGACTTTGTATGTCAGGTAAAAATTTGATTTAAACAATTCTTGGTCCTCTGAAATCGAAAGAAGATCCACATTGTTACCCATGAGCACTAAGAACCGCCAAAAATCATACTTAGTACGTAGATTTTGAAAATGAAAAATTAAGCGAGAAAAGACAGCGGAGAAAGTGTCTCCAACAAGGGTTGGTTTGAAAAAAAGAACTTCTTTGAAGAGCTTCCAACGAAACTTCCTTAAAGAAAGTAAAAATATAGGAGGGGAAGTATAACGGGAGGGAAGTATAAGGAGGGGAAGTATAACGGAGAGGGAAGTATATGAAGGGGATGTATAAGGAAGGGGGAAGTATAAAGAAGGGGAAGTATAACGGAGGAAGTACCTATTTTTTTTTTTCGAAAAATTTCCCGATTTTTTTAAATTTTTTTTCTTTTAAATTTGCGCTTTTTTTTTGAAAATTTTTTTAAGTATCAAGGTAGAAATAATGGGATTTTCGCCCAAGAGGTCCTCTCGCAAGGCGTGGAAATATGAAATTTCTCCCTGCTATAATGATAATTAATGTTAAAAAAATGATAATTTTTTCACCAAAAATTCTTAAAAAATATAAGGAGTAATTGGTGAAAATTAGGTGAAAATCGGACCAACGGTTCGGCCGCAGCGAATTTTTTAAAATTTTAAACGGACCTATCTCCGCCATTTTGTCGAAATTCAAAATCGCCCTCGTTATCTTGTTCACAGGCTAAAGTTAGTGTGAAAGTTTGGTAAAAACGGTTGGAAACTGTGGCCGTAAATGTTCCGGAAAAAACACGGCCGGCCGGCACCACAGACAAAGTTGAGATCGGTGAAGGTCAATATTTGATTTGCCCCTCCGGGGTCTGGAAGACCCTTCCCCAAAAACCCGACGTGGAGGGTATCACATAACTTCTCTAAGAAGTTAAAAAGAGAGTGAGCAAACGGTGTCTAAAGACTCATTCCCAAAAACTCTTCACAATTAAATACCTGGGAGAATAAAAAAAACAGATCCTGGCATTAAATCATAGGACCCAAGAGGTGAAAATTAAAAGATAAATTAAATTTTGTAGGAGAAAGGGCAATAAGTGTGATTGTCGAGGTCAAACGGTCGAAGCTGATGGGCGAAAGCCGTCTATTTCCCATCTCATTCTCCCTCACTTATGTGGGACAAATTGAATTAGGCAATCGAAACTGGGATAAATGAACTTAACGATTCTCTAAGCATTTTAATTGTATTCCGATTCCGACTGAGCGATTGAACCTTTAATGAAATTAAACCAGGAAACGACAGTCTAGAAAATAAATGACATTTTTTTTTTGTTGCCGTAGGCCTGCTGAAAGTCTCAATCATTTAAAATAATAATGGAAGAGTTTTTTTGATTCATTGAAAACCCCATAAAGTTTGAGCAAAAAATGGGGTTATAGGCGATCATGATTGATGCTGACCAGACCACCTTTTTTACCACTATTTTGACCCCAATGGAAAACCGTCTAACACGAAGGAAACTTGGCTTTTACTCCGTACTTGCTTTCTCTGCTCAAAAAAATCATAGCTTCATTTGGAATGCAAGTTCAGTGACATAATACATTAATGCATGAATATCATCACTGTCATCAGTCATCATTATGCCAACTTCAATAAGTTCCCACAAACAGAAATCAATCTTAACTAAACAGTACGTCAATAAAATTATTCACAATTCAATCAATACAAACAGGATAATTACGTAAGACGTGAAGGGGTTACAGACTTTTAAAAATAATCTACAATATGAAATTTTGCGAAAACATTTTGAAAATCCCTCTGTTAAAACTGAAAGGATTAACGTAGGTAGTTACGAGGTGAATAATGGCCTGATATCCAGTGCACAATTTTATAATGTCAACCGCGTATACGAGTATATCACGATAAACACGATGCTAGAACGTCCTTATCAATGAGAAATATTGTTTTAGATTATGTTTTTGCAGTTATAAAGTAATGGAAAAATATAAAATGAACAAAAACGTCCAGAAAAAATTGAGGCCCTCTTTAAAAGTTATTCGGCATTCGCTTGATGGCTTTGAAGTTTCTTTTGGCCAGTAAATAGTTTGGAGGAAATAGGAGAGCTTGTCGTTTAATATAAATTCCTGTATGCTTCCGTCATGCCAACACCGCTAAAAATTTCTTCAGTAGGTACTTTCTAACGTTTGAGAATTGTGTGATAGATTTATTCCTGAAAATTGTGCCTTTATGATAAAATACAAGGTGATAATGGATTTGGTACTTTTGTCTGTAATTCAATCTATATTAAATTGAAGGGTAAGTGGCACATGCGTGGAAATGGTTTCCACTTGTGTACACGCAAGTTAGTTATTTATGTTCCATCTGATCAGGGGCACTTCTGCGGATAAATTAGTCTGAAAGCCCATAGTGTCCTATCTCATGAGTTACCAATAATTTTGAAGTTTGAATTTTTTTCATAGATTTAAAATGTTTTATAAAAACTGTCTTGAGATTTGGAGCCGAAATCCCCGACTATAACATAACAGGGCAGACATGAAAGAAGAAGAAAATTCAAAGAATTTTCATATTGAAATTCGAAATGACAGCTTATTTGAGAAAACCGACCACAAGTTTATAAAATAAACGAAAAAAGGAAAAATATAAATTAAAGAATAAAAATAAAAGCTGTCAGAAAGAGAGAAGAGCCAAGGAAAAATTTTACCCCATTTCAGATTTGTTTCGGAAGGTCGCCTGAGCTGGTCGGGTTCGATCGTTCTTTTCGATTAATGTAATTCGACTATCGAGATGAGGTTTTCCTCACCTACCCACCATTCGAAAGAAATCTTTTTCGTCCTCGAAGGCGAAAACAATCCCTTTTTCAAAAACCAATGTCCCTTGACGTTTTATAAATAAATAATCTCGATTATAACTTTTATTTTAGAAAAAAAATGAAGAAAAAAGTGAAAAAATTTCAAAGGATTATTTTTAAGGAGAAATGTAACAGAAGAAGAAATATACTTTTACATTTTAATTTTTATTACGAGTGTATTCCGCAACCGTGATATTGCTGACATATTAACCAATAATAGAGGAAGAAATGACTGTGATAACGGGTATCTCACGACTCGTTTCGGCTTAAAAAGCCTCGTAAGGTGAGCTTCCCTCTATCACCATCATTTCCATTTCAATGTGCCTCTCTCTCCGAGAGACTTAGTGGATAGAAATATACTGTTTCAGGCAAAACTTTAACAGAAAAACTTATGTCAAAAAGGCTTCAGCCCTTTTTTCATCAAAAGCTTGACGCCTCATCGTAGAATACAACGAAAACGTCCAAGCAGAAAACAAGTCTATTATGTATAGAAGATCCTAACCCAAAATATGATCATGGAGGGTATTACAATGACTTCTCTTTGAGAAAATAAAAAAATTTCTATCTCAAAGTTGATTAGCACCCACTGTAATTAGTATAGAAGTAGGTTTTAAATGGTGAAGATTGGATCGTTTTACTCTGAGATGAATAATTGATAGTTGATGACATCAGAGGATAAGATTAAGGAGAGACACGCAATTCAGCATTTCGGGATGAAGAGGGAATTTCACGCCGCAACGATTGTGTATTCCCATCTTAGACCTTCCCTTTCCTCCTAAAAGCAACTTAATTAGGAAACGATTTAAATTGATTAGGTTTTGCTTTTTGAAAATCTTTTTAAACTTAAGGCCGGGTGAAAGGTGCCTATGTTTCGTATTCTGTAAAAATCTCCGGCTGTAATCAATATTTTTTCGTGAAATTTTTTTAAAATTCCTTATTTTAATAATTCTATAAGCGAATGAAGAGATAATGAAATTAAGTTAATTATTTATAAAGATAGATTTTCTATTTTCTAATGAAAATAAAAATTTTAATTTTTCACGACATCGGCATATTCCTTATGGATTAAAAAACAAAATTGATTTAAAAAAATCCAAAATCGGTTCAGTACTCCCGGAGATAATTGCCGAATACGAGAGAAGAAAAAGGATCCGCGCGGTGGCGTTCCGGTGTTGTTATTTGGAACCAGTCCTCCAGAATATTTTTTACGGACCCTCTCTAGTTTTACTACATTTCAGCTGTTTGACCTTCGACCTTCCTCCCCCTCGCCACCACGCCCAGGGATTTATTTACTTTTCAAAAACTAAAACTAAAACTAAAAACGACTAAAAAAAACTAAAACGACTTTTAAAAACCCTTTTCTCGAATCTCGATTATATCCGAACGGAGAGTAACCCCAATTGTGAATTATTTTTATTTTTTATTTTTTATATTTATTTATTTTTATTGTTTTATTAACGTATGCTTCTAAGTGAGAAAAATTTGGAATTTTTTCATAATATAAAGAGTATTGGGTGAAAAAATTTTGGATTTTTTTAATAATATAAGAGTATTTGGTGA
The DNA here is from genome assembly GCA_014119065.1 of Orius insidiosus. Taxonomy (NCBI): domain Eukaryota; kingdom Metazoa; phylum Arthropoda; class Insecta; order Hemiptera; family Anthocoridae; genus Orius; species Orius insidiosus. Next base: position 135,034 of record JACGAQ010000397.1, on the reverse strand, counting down.
AAAAATTTGGATTTTTTTAATAATATAAAGAGTATTTGGTGAAAAAATTTGGATTTTTTTTAAATATAAAGAGTATTTGGTGAAAATCGGACCAACGGCGGTAAGGCAGCAGCGCAGTTTTTAAAATTTGAAACAAACACCAAATTATTTTTACCTACCTTTTTGACAGTTAAATATATTATATTATGTTTCAATTAATTCATTTTTGAAATAATAATTAAAAATATAATGGTAGGTACTTATAATGTTGATAAAATATGAAATCACAGAAAAATCAGAAGAAAAACATATGTCATTCGAAAACATGACCGCATTACAATATGAACAATGTAAGAAAATATATCTTGCCGCCCCCGGAGGCGGGGACAGGGGTGGGCTACTCTAGAATGCTATTCATAACAATTTCTTGACCTTCGCTAGGGCGGAAGGTTTTTTCCCTTCCGATAGCTAGAACGGATTTTATATTTCTTGCCGCCCCCGGAGGCGGGGACAGGGGTGGGCTACTCTAGAATGCTATTTATAACATTTTCTTGACCTTCGCTAGGGCGGAAGGTTTTTTCCCTTCCGATAGCTAGAACGGATTTTATATTTCTTGCCGCCCCCGGAGGCGGGGACAGGGGTGGGCTACTCTAGAATGCTATTTATAACATTTTCTTGACCTTCGCTAGGGCGGAAGGTTTTTTCCCTTCCGATAGCTAGAACGGATTTTATATTTCTTGCCGCCCCCGGAGGCGGGGACAGGGGTGGGCTACTCTAGAATGCTATTAATAACATTTTCTTGACCTTCGCTAGGGCGGAAGGTTTTTTTCCCTTCCGATAGCTAGAGCGGATTTTTTCACTACTTAACTGCCGCCCCGGAGGCGTGAATCCTGGATGATTCACCTAGGAGTCTTTGATACGGATGTGCTCACCCTGTTGGCCCCGGGACATATAATAAGCTCGGTACGCTAAAAAAAAATAGTTTAAAACTCTCTGTAGTGGAACGCCGCCGCAGCAATGAATTTTGTGCGTTAGTTAGGACGAGAACACTTTCGGATGAGATTACATTACTTTCCACATATTTTTAGGACGATATGTCTTTCTATCTATCTATACGAATATTAATAGACAAAAATTAGAAAAGAAAAAGAAAAACTAGTGTCATTTGAAAATATGATCGGATTAAAATATAAATAGCGTAAGAAAATGTAAAATGAATTCATTTTTGTATTTGGCGGTAAAAATTCGAGGACGGTTGAACAGATTTCTATAACCCTGTCACTTCGCAGTTCAGCTATTTCACCCAGCGTTAGACGCCTGAACTATTTCCGTGAAAGTCAACGGCATCTAGCGGCAGAAGTAGCCCGGGAGCTTTGCCTTTCACATACCCTTAAGAGCCCCCCCTAATAACAGACACACTGGAAAACGCCCAATAATGAGAGAGAGCGTCAGAAGTTTAGGAAAATTTTATAGCGTAATGATGGCCCTGAATGAGAAAACGTTAAAACTAAAGCCTCCCGGTACTTCTGATGTTTCTCCATCGTACAAAGCACAATTCCTACAGAAAAACTTCACCATCACCATCAACAACTCCTTGTAAACTTTTTCAGGTGCTGTTTACGCGTTAGATTTTTTAAATGGGACCCTATAGGTACTTTTCTCATCAAGTTGAGTAATTAGATTTTTTCGAAGAAAATTGGTTTTCGGTGTCATGGCGCCTTATCACATTTTTTTTCTTTTGTAGATATATTTTTTTGAAAATCAACTTTCGCAAAAGCATTTAGCATAACGAAGAAAACTTCATCTGACTTACAGCTAAGTATTTACAAGGTAAAAACTCACACACATCCATTGTAACTTTAAAAAAATTAACTCGTCAGTTTTAAAATTGTTTTTTATTTATTTGTCGGGGCTATGATTACCATTACTTTGTTTGAGAATGGATTGAACTTCGGTTAAAATAAGTTCAATTTGTATTTCACGTTGTTTCCATTGCTTCAAAGATTTTAAGGGAGAAAAAAAATCAATCAGCCAAACGAGTCTCCATACCGAGAACACTACGTGTTTAGAATAACCCGCATGAGAAAACGAGATCTATGTATTTAATTAGGCCATCGGTAAATATAGCTCCCTTTTTTTTGGCCCTTTTTCCTTTTTTTCCCCCTCAGGTTTTTTGTCTCATCTTTTTTTTCATCATAAAGCCTGTTTTACGAATATTTAACACGAAATACAGTGATAAGAAGAGAAGGGGGAAAAAAAATCTGACGTTTTTGCTTGATTAATTTCTCTCAGGCAACATGGAACAGATTATCCGGTATTACCTTTTCTCTCCTTTTATCAAATTGGCATTTACATTAGCATAATTAACTAGAATAAATCAGCTTATTGTAATTATTACAAAGAGCAATTTATAAAGCTCCCAAATTCTTCCATTTTGATTTAGATAATGAACTTTACGCACATTTTAAGGCTTCAAGCATATGTCTGGGGCATATTTTGCGTTATGGTTTTTTTAACGCCATTTTGTTTACAAGACGAAGAGAAATCGGAGGTCGCGGAGACTACATTTCCTTTAAGCTCCCTCGATATTGATTCGGATGTCAATTTCCTTTTGGATCCGAAGACATTATAATTCCTCGCCTATTGCTTTTCGTATATAATCTCATTTCACCGAATGACAATAGAAAGCTCATATATTAAATTAAAAATATTATGAAATTTAAAGAACACAGAGTGTCCTTTTATTTCTTCGAATTCACAGAAGAAAATTTTTAACTCCTTTTTGAGTAGAGCCCACCTCATTTTTTTCGTTTCCCAGAAGCTAATTGATATTGTATAATACGATAACGGTGTGTAGTAACAAGATAATGAGAAATTTCTGAAATCAATTTTAATAACTTCAAGGGTTTCAATTGCGGCGGAAAGCCATAAAAAATCAATTTTCTCTGAAGTTTTTATGTATTTTCTATGTCGAGCGTATAGTTAAAAGCTCTCAATGTAATGGAAGAGCTCTGTAAGGTTTCTCAAAGCTTCATATTAATCAATCTCAATAAGTTACACGGGTTCCCGAAGGTAGGAACGGGGCGCGGCTGTAGTAAAATAAAATATCACCGTCCAAAATATATTCACATTTATACGTAGATATTTTATGAAAAAGCATCACTTTAAGTTATGAAATATTTAGATGTATTTTCAACCTTCATTTGTTTACCAGTCAACTGGGAGTTATTCTGAGCCTAAGCCGAAGCACATATGATTTGAGGTAACGGTGTTTAAGCATGTCCATAGCAAACCCTTCTCAACTTCTCAGCTGCTGTAGAAATGTGATAGAAATGGTTTAGTTTCAAAAGCTCTTTTACTTCATTACTTTTATTACTAGCAATCAATTACTCATCTTGCTTTAGCAAAAATGAAAATCACTCTCTGTATATAAGTCAAGAAAAGCTGCAATCTTGCTATCATTTGGACAATTGACAAAAATAAAAATTTCACAAACCGAATAAATCAAAAGGATCTCCTTTCTTTTAGAAGTCCATCCGTAAAATGGGTCAACTTAAAAATCTAACAAAAAAATGATAAGTCATGTTCGAACGTTCTTCATACTAACGAACGACCCTGTTCATTGCTGGTAAAAAAAGAAATCGGTAAAAGAGAGCAGAGCGCATAGTAGGAATATGAATAGATGAAAATGGTTTCAAGAATTAGATAACTTAAACAGGGTAAACTCGAGACATCGGTAAAGTTTACCGGGAGCAAATATGCAGATGATCTTCGAGGTGAGGGAAACGGTAAGGTGTACGAGGTGTTCGTCACAAAGCGGAATCGAATGATAAGTTCATGTTTTAGTTTACTCCTCGGCTGGTTAAACAAGATGAGGATCTCTCTCAATGTAAATTTCTATGAAGTTGAATACTCCAACACCACTACTCTATCATCCCTCCACTTTTCTTTAAAAAGTCTAGTATTTGTAATGGTAGTCTTTATGATAACTTTGGTATTCACCATTCAATTTGTCTACAATGACGGAAATAAAAAGGAGACAAAATGCAAGGTAAACAGAAAACAAACAGAAAAACTATAAAGAAAACAGGAAGTTGAAAGATTTTGAAGTATTACCATGTCATTGAAATAGCTAAGCTTCTCTTTAATAAGAGGTACTTCATGGCTGTTGTGCCGACAACTCAAAAGGCAAAGACAGTTGTTTTATTAGCCTTCGTCCTCCTCTTTTTCTAACTTCATCCCTTAGGAAAATAGCGTTCATAAAAAAAAGCACAAAATCCTCGCTTTTGTATCAACATAAATTATGCTAAATTTAGTCTGAATATTTCATAGAATATCTGATTGTAGTCGAGACTGCGCGATATTGTCTTCCCAAGTAGATTTTCTCACATATAAATAATACAACATAAAAGAAAAGCTCTAAAATTTATGATGTATCAAAATTTAATTTTGCGTCTAATAAGAAATCCAATTTCCCGCTAAAATGGCATAAAAGAGAAGTTACTATTTGAAAAGGAAAAAAAAGAATCTCGAGATAAAGCAATTATAATGCAACTTAAAACGACCGAAAGCAAAGGCGATGCATCCTTTCTTTATTGAACAACCAGCGAGGTTTAAGGACAAAAGGGGTTATGGGAGAGCGAGAGCCTTTTGTTGACTTGGGAAAATAACAGGAAAGGGATATGACTATGCCGGGACCTTCGATACTACGTTTCTTTATACCTTCATGTTTATACTATAGGCTATATCTTCTTTATTTCATTGCTAATAGAAAATGTCTATCTGCATCTCCTCGAAATAAGGTTTACTTATCATCTTCCATCACAAAAGTTTACTCTCCTTGAAGTTTTATGACGTTTATATTGAACGAAACATCTTATAAATTTTTGAGAAGGGATTTATTGTGATATTCCCTCAACTAGGTTTTTTTTTAAGAAATGAGATCGATGATATCAGTTAGATTTCCAGAAAAACTCTAGACCGAGAGGTCCGATCTTTTTTCCACGAAACTCCATTCTTCCGAATAGATCAAGGGATTCTTTATAAATTGCCACAAAAATTCTTACGAGAGCTGTAGCAACATAGAAGGGAAAATTAAGTTTGTCGTCTTTATGAACCCAGCTCTTTTGTTATCATCATCATACAATACTTGAGAAAGCAATTGTGGAGAAGTTCGGAATTACTATTATACCCTCCACTAACTTCGCACCTCTCTTCTTGCTTCCATTCAACACTGGGAAAGCTAGAACTAGAAGTGATACATTGCTTCGGAGTTTCTTGAAACTACAACAGTTACAGCTATATTAGCCTCTTTGTGTATGAGATGAATGACCTACAACATTCAACCAAAAAATATTCAAAACTTTTCGGTTGTATAAGGCCAATAAAGATTCATCCTAAACAGTTAATAATTCGCAAAGGACGGCCGCAAGAAGTTGTTATAAAAACGTTATACAGAGTTTCGAAAGAGAAATTATGTATTCTAGTATACCTCTTTGGAAAAATAAAAAAATAAGGATTTCCCACTTTCTATAAGTAATGTTCAATAATGATGGAATACCTAATCTTTCTCAAAACTAGATAGTGCACTTGAAGAAAACTGAACTAAGGGATTTGTTTATAGAGACAAAGCATTGTTGAACGTACAGCGTTCTACTTGAAAGGATCTCACACCAACGCTTTCAATAGTTTTCAGTCGCTTTATGCACGTCCGGAGATACAAATAAGCGATGGCAAATTGAACATTTTCAGAAGAACGAGAACAAAATTAGGCAGGTCTAATTTTCAGGTCAATTAGTTAGATGGAGATCCCTGCCAGTCCGACGGGGAATCGGAAGAATAATCATTTAACATTTATAAAGAAAATAAACGAATGAGAACCGTTCGAAAAAACAAGGATTCTTTTTTACCTTAACAGGACTATAATAAACAATAATTAATCATTTAAAGAGAAGGTGAACCCGGATTCATCTAAAACTTTCCGAAAGGCGTAAATACTCCTGGTATTTTCTGGTTGACAAATGACAAATATTGGAACTTAGCCGTGCAACGAACGTTTCCTCGTATTATATTGAACGAGAAAGAAATATTGCTTTGGGGGTAGGTAGTATCTATTCCTCTTTTTTATGCCCACACATTTTTCTTAAAAAAAAAAAAAATCTGTTTTCATAAAAATATAATAAAATACGCATTAATTATCTTTTTTTGGAAAAAAAGAGAACAATTTGTAAGAATTTAAAAAGATAAAATTAAATTTTAAGGCCGAGAAGTGTGTTTAGGACACTCGCTAAGTTCGGAAAAACGCTTTCAGCGTCTGCAAGGCAGAAAAAGCGGCGACGGACGAACGAACAGCCCCAATAGAGCAATTTGTGATCAATAAAATTTTATTTGTTTCAAAAATCAAAGCTGCGGGCGCTTTTAGGATCCACCATTGCGTGGTCCCAACCGCATGAAAGTTTAATGCTGGGACATACTCATGATCCCTCATTCCGTGAAGTAAACTTCGAACCACACTCTACGGAGAGTTTTTTACCATTTTCAAACAGCGATTTTTTAAATTGCGTTTATCCGCTCGAGCGATCGCATCGGTCCGATCGATAAATTTTAATCTTGGGAAGAACACGGGTGAATACAAATCTGAGCCATCAATCCCAACCGAGGTGGGTTCAATTACAAAAGTTTGGTTTACAAAAGAAGAATTACAGTTGAGTTATCTTTCTTTTAAAAAATGTGACGACTACGAACGCTGATTCTACAATTATTTATCGAACCCTTCAATAGTAAGAAAGAGTGACAAAAAAACAGAGAGAACAATCCTAAGACATTCGGACAAAAGGAAAAGCTAGGTTACTAGTCTTGAATGAGATGATACCGCAATATGCTAAAAGCAAGTTTTTTATCTCACCTCCAGATTTTTGATCTCACATCTCAATTTAAACGAAATCCGCCCTATTTTAGCAACGTCAGACTTTCTTGATAATATCTAGCATCTGAAAGTGGCGGTTAGAAGGCCGCCAAAATGTGACATTGATTTTACCTACCTAATGTCACTCTTCTGAAGGGAATTAACTAAGGGAAATTTTTCAGGAATAATGAGCGAAACACAGCGTTTTTGGTTATTCAAATTGAAAATTAGGTGTCAAAACTTGTTTATTTAGAAAGGGTGGCCGTCTATTTGAATTTTGAAATTCCCTGATCTTTTCTTCACTTTCACCCTGAGGAAAAATGAGCAAAACATCCAAAAATCATATTTAAAAAATGAAAGTTTCTTGGACTAATGACCAAGGACAATTCGCGGAAATCCAATGACAAGGAAGGTTATGCAGTTAGTTGAGAGAATATAATCAGGAACTTCCTCCGACGGAACTTCCAAAGGCCATTTACGAGATATTCATGCGAGGGGGTAACGAATATTAGTTTAGGAGAGGAGGTCAGGAGGGTCCAGATTCATCCCCTTCCTATCACTAGCTAATTTCGAGAAGACACCAAAAACGATGTTACTCTATCAATGAAAACTCTCAGCAATAATGATCTGGGTTCTGTAGGTCAAATGCTCAAAAATTGAGACTAAAGGCAGTTTTTTGGGCTGAAATAGCGAAAAGAAAAACCGAAAATCCGGTATACAGAGGGCCAAAAATGAAAGTACTGGTTTGAAGAGCTTCCAACGAAAACTTCCTTAGAGAGAAGTATGTAACAATAAATGAGGGGGAAGTGTAACGGAGGGGACATAAAACGGAGGGGGAAGTATATGGGAGGGGAAGTATAACGGAGAGGGTAGTTATTTTTTTTCGAAAAATTTTCCGAGTTCTATTTTTTTCAGAAAAATTTTCTAATTTTTTTTGTCAAAAATTCTTCTTAAGTTTTTTTTTGAAAAATTTTCAAATTTTTTTTTTAAAATGTAATCAAAAAGGATAAAATAACACAGAATTCTTCTAAAATTTTAATTAAATTTTTAATTATTACAAATTTATGATATTAAAAACTTATAAATTTAAAAAAAAGGCGTTAGCCAAGTTAAAGTCGTTGCGGTTACCTTACACGAAGGTTACAAACATTGCAATCAACTTCGACACCTTCGAGAAATACCAACTCTTCGAACGTTTCCTCGTCCAAAAGATCTAAACTTTCTAAATCCATTTCTGACTTTTAAAAGATATATATATGATATAACCTCACTTCTATTCGTTTTACGAATGCCACTCGGAGTCGGACTTTTAAAATATGAATGTTAGAAAATAGAAAAATAACTTCACTGGACGGTTACACAAACAAAACCCTACTGTTCTCAGCTTCGTTTAATTCCGCTTGGAGCGCTAGCTCTAGTCGTGTTACGAGTAGCTAAAACTCTCTATTAATATTAAAAACTCTCTATTTTTTACACTCCTGAAAACCTAGGAAAAATGAGAACTAACGCGAGGATATTCTAATCACGAATGTTTACATCGAGGAACCGTTTTTTGATAATTGATAACAATACTTCGATTTTGCCGCCTTTCGCCGCCCCGGGCGGGCTCGTCTTCCCGCTGCCTTCTAAATCTTGTTTACAATTCCTGATAAGTAATTTAAAGTTAAGTAATTTAAAAAAAACTTTATTTATTAGTTTAAAAAATAACAGATTCGTATGCATTTGTTGATTTGTTATTATTTTTATCCTTGTTTATCACCTGATAAGGGTTTTGCGTCGTAAGCGATTTTCGGTTAGACTCGGTTAGACTCATTGGAAAGGATAGACCACGGTTCGACCGTTGAGTTCGCCAGTTCAAACTGCTGTGTACGGTATTCAGTTCTTTTTGAGAGATGGCTCCGTTCAGTTCGTACGTGAAGGAGGCGTTGATCGGTGAAGGATATTTCGGAAAAGTGTATGTCGCGACGAATCCTCGAGGGCGGAGGATGGCATTTAAGGAAATCCCTCTTGCGAGGAAGAGTCCTTCGCAAATCAATAAAGCGGTCGCCGAGGCAAAAATGATACGGAGGTTCAACTCTGCATTCTTGGTCAGAAGTTACGGGCATTTTTTTACTGGTAATTTCTTGACGATCGTTATGGAGTACGCCGAACACGGTAACCTACACGTTCACGTTCAACGTTATGAAGCGTTGTATACCGAAGATCGCGTTCTGAACGCGTTCGCCCAGTTGGTGATTGGACTCTCGTACCTCCACGAGCGTGGTATAATTCACCGCGACCTCTCGACCGTCAACATTCTCGTCATGAGCGGCTGGCATATGAAAATCGCCGACTTTGGAATCGCCAAAAACTACGACGCTCGCGTTCCCAACAACGCTTACGTCCGTGGAAATCCCGTTTTTATGGCCCCGGAACTTATCACCGATAAACAAAGTTCGTACGAAACCGACATTTGGTCTCTCGGGATTGTGCTGTTTTACATGGCGAGTACCAAACTTCCTTACTACGGAGACAACATGCGAGAAGTGTATCGCGACATCATGATTAACCAACGTCTCAGTATCGGCTACGAGTACGGCATGTACGACGTCGAAGAACTCCTCGATCAAACTCTGAGCATTTACCCTGAAGATCGTCCCTCATGCGAATCTCTCATGCTATGTGAACCGCTTGCTTCCATTGTCGACCTCGTGTGCTATGAATTTCAATCAAAACTCATGTATTAAAATTTTTGATTAAAATACATGTCCCATTTTTAAAATTTTTGTTTTATTACGTCTTACCCTGAATATGTAAGTACTTTTTAGTTTTCACGCTTACAAATCTTTTAAGAAATCAAAACATTTTTTTATTTTAAATTTTTTCAGCGATTAAAAAATTTTTTTGTTTGAAGTATTTTTAGGATAGGATATTAGCCTTATTTGATCGAACATTGAGGTTTGTTTTTATTTGAGGATTCATTTATTTATTTATTTTGTTGAACTCGTGACGCAGTAATTCGTTTCAATTGACGTTCGATGCTTTGAGTTCACATTTTTTGTAAACAAATAATTTTTTAGTTGGTATTTCACGTAAGTTGAATTTTTTAAGTCACAATAGAGCCAGATGTCCAAAAAAGTACTTGTTTTGAGAGCTTCCAACGAAAACTTCCTTAAATAGAAATAAAATATAGGAGGGGAAAGTATAAGGAAGGGAAGTATAACGGAGGGGGAAGTATAAGGGAGGGGAAAGTATAAGGGAGGGGAAGTACAAGGGAGGGGGAAGTATAAGGGAGGGAGAAGTATAAGGGAGGGCAAGTATAGCGGAGGGCAAGTTTTTTTTTCTTTTTCAAAAAATTTTCTAAGTTTTTTTTTCGAACATTCTTTAAAGTTTCTTTTTTAAATTTGCGTTTTTTTTCCCGATGATTTTCTAAGTTTTTTTTTCGAAAATGTTTTTAAGTATCGACGAAGATAATGGGATTTTTGCCCAAGGGAGGTCCCTCTCGTAACGGGTGGACGTATGAAATTTCTCCCGACTAAAATGATAATTAATGTAGAAAATTGATAATTTTTTAACACCAAAAATTTGGTGAAAATCGGAACAACGGTTCGGCCGCAGCGCAGTTTTTAAAATTTCAAACGTGCATATCTCCGCCATTTTTTCGAAATTCAATAATCGTAGACGATAATTTCTTGTTCAACTAGGTTGTGTGAAAATTTGGTGAAAATCGATCGGTCGAAAATCGGTCGAACGAACACATTCCAAGTATTTAAATGTAGTAATTAAAAAGTATAGATTTCACAGAATTCTTTTGAAATTGTTATTACATGTTTAAATATAAGGTAGAAGTTTTTAATCAAATTTATCAATTTGCAAATTAGTAATTAAATAAGGTTGGTGTCAAACATCGAAAGAGCACACAGGTTATTAAAATAAATTAATAAAATAAAAATCTTGTTGATTTTGATATTAATAAAAAAGAAAGAAAAAATACCGTCATCAGTGGCTACGGTTCGTTGGAACGCGGTGGACGACTTCCAGTTTTCATATTTTCCCGATCGCTCGATATGAATTTTATTTCATAAGGTAGAGATGCGAAGGGCGCTGGGAGGGGAGGTGCCAAATGCCAGAAAAGGAAGGTAAGCTTCGTATTTGTTCACCCGGTTTATAAAAAGAAAATGGAATGAAAATGAGGGTCTGCCGAAAACCCGACATGTAGGGTAAAACAATAACTTCTTTAAGGATGTTAAAAAACGATATGATAAAAGTCATGGGTGTAAACACATACAGTTCTCGATGAATTTGAGCGCCAGCTCTAATCGCACAGCGAGTTACTAAAACTTTAGTGTAGTGAATCTCCGAGTAGGCCTACCTACTTTATGAATAGACCAAAACACTGGTCTCATTGTAGGGTTTTCGCAAAAGGCTCTTCCAGACCCAGAGGCGCCGCTAGAACAATGGGGCCCTGGTTCCAAATTCTCTTCATGCCCCCTCCCCCTTGAAATATTTTTAAGCTTCTCAAAACAATGTTAATAATATACCCTCGACAGACAGTTCATGAAAAAGGTACGTTTAGGATCAAAATAACCTGTGCTCTTTATCGATCCGTGGTAATGTCCGTCGCCGTTGGAAATACCTGATTTTTCTTATCTTCTTTTCCGTCCGAAAAAAAACCAAAAAAAAAAACAGCAAAATTTTCGAGAAGAAAACCCCCTCCATTATACTTTCCATCCTTTATACTTTCTCTCCCTTATACTTCCCCTCTTTTATACTTCCCCCTCCTGTATTGTCACTTCTCTTTAAGGAAGTTTTCGTTGGAAGCTCTTCAAAAGTAGTACTTTTTTTTCTCTCTTTGTGGATTACTTAAAAAAATTTAAATCATGGTTTCTGAAAAATGAACCTTGAAAAACCAAGTTGCTCTTGATTTGGAATCGACAAATTGGCTGCTCAATACTCTCATCATTTCCTTGTTTCAGTTGAAACGTATTAACCTATTAGATGACGATAATACGTACGAGTTTGGAGGAGTTTCACCATTTCGGTATTGAAATTACGTATTGAGGCTTAGCAATGCCTCCTCTATCGACTAAGTTACGAAAATTATGGCCACTTTCGGACGGGGTTCGCTTGGCGCGCGTTCCTAGAATATTTTTTAAATTATGAAATGGCATTTATTGTTTTCAAAATTAAGGCTTTGATTAAAATTTTGATGCCGTGGGAAGGATATTAAACGATGGTGATCGAATGATACATGACAAGTTCAGCTGCCAATTCACAATCTGTTACCGCCAAAGCAATAAATCTAGATACGAGTTCAAAAATTTCATATATCGTCAATTTTATTGAAACCCCCAACTATTTTTAATTTCGCGGTCAAATCATAGGATGCTTAAAGCAGGTGTAGCAATAACCCCGAGTTGTTTTTCTAAATTATAATTTTAAGGGGGGTATAAATTTGAAGTACTTAGGACAATCGGAGCAGCCGGAGGCAGGGGGCGAGCCGTGATAAACGTTACGCTCCCTGAAAATAAATCAAGAAGAAAAGCTAAATCCGAGCCGCTCGGGGGAAAAGCGACCAAACAAAATAGAAATTTAAACCTCCTTCCATCGCACATCGTACTTTTTGCTCGGCGATCTCCAAGCGGACCCCCATTCCACCGGACTCGCCCCCGGAGTACAATATAATGGGTATACTCCGGCCACTTTCTAAACAAGGGAAGAGTAAAAAAAGAACAATAAGAAATAGGTGACAAATAAAAAGAATAAAAGGTTATTCTTTTACTTCATTTTTAAAATTAATATAACTTTTTTTCTATGACACAACTCCTCTTCCTCAGTATTCAATTGAGGCGCTCCGGGTACGAAGGGCGAACTCGACAAAACGTAGTTTCGAGATATTCGCATTTTAAAGTTTCGGTTTTTACGTATTTAAAGGGGAAAAAATGGCGAACTCAACATAAAAATTATATGGGTGTATTCACCAAGAGGTCTAGAATCTGAAAATGAAAAAAAACTGGAGGACCCTTCCCGAAAAACCCGACGTCGAGGGTATCACAATAACTTCTTTAAGGAAGTTAAAAAAATTTGTCCGATGTCGAGTTCGCCCTTCGTACCCGGAGCGCCTCAATTATTTTTATCTTAGGCGTACTCGTAATCGACTTTTAGCACTTCCTTTTTAAAATGATTACAAAAGGAAAAAAATCTGCGGCCGTCCGTAACGTCGAAAGAATCCCAAAGATCTCGAAATGGCTAAAGATACAATTAATTTACTTATGTTAGTTGCTTCAGCTCCCTTGAGGAATCGGACCTATACCATCTTGAGGGAATTACCTTTCTATCGATATGTTACTGTCAGTTCTTGTCCGTAGGATGCCTTCTATAGATTATATTCCCCAAATGCCAACATGCTCAAGGCCCAGCTATCAATTTTGAAGGAATTTGTTTTTAAGTTCCATTAATCACACTATCATCCTCGTTCTATTTTAAACAATTATATTTTGTCAGCCAATAAGACACGTTTGAACACGAGTCCAATTTTCGATACACTCTAAATGATGGAAGAGACAAAATACAACTTGTTTCAGGTCGAAATGGCTAAAAGTAACATTAGTTCACCAACTGCCTAAATATTCAGAATGGGATCCAAATGAAACATCTTTAAAAATTAATGTTGACTTAACGGGACCGACAAGCAAAGCGCTTTGCTCATCAAAAAGTTGAATGTATAAATACGATTTCTTGATCATTTTTTCAGGGATATGGGAATAATATTGAGGTTCTTATTACCAATGAATGAGTTAACCTCATAAAGCACATGAAAGAGATCTTCGGGGAAACAAAAGCCAAAATCTTCTTATGTTCCTATTAATGTAAGCTTTCGTCGACCACAAAAGCGTCACTGTTAACGCTAAGTTTCTGAGTATTAGTTTATAAACTTTCTACTATAATCTTCGCTAAAAATAAAATCCATTGATTGAAATGAAGATGAAAAATCGCTATGGGAAAAAAAAGTTGAAAAAAAAAATTCATTTTCATTATGACTATCGAAGGAAAATTCTCTGAAAGTTTGATGAAAATTCAATAAAATATTGCGTCCATGAAGTCCCGGGAAAATGCGATGGACAGCACCACAGATAACCTCATGATCGTAAAATTGATTAGTGATTAGTTTTGAAAGACCCACTCCCAATACCAGTATACCTATGAATAGTAATCCAATAACTTCCTTTGGGAAAGTTAAAAGAAGATACTGGAAATTTTTTAAAAACTTTCCTAAAGAGAAGTATGCGAGGGCGCGACTGTCAGGAAAGTCAAGAACTACTTTAATTTAGCCAAACACTAATGATTTTTCAGCATTTTGCTTCTAATTAGATAAACTTTTTCCAGCAACGCCTTAGGTATATTTTCTTTTCTTCAAAATCAAGTTATTAACATTCTCAAAGAGAAGTTATTGTGACAGCCTCCATGGTAATCACTTGTCTGTGGTACCGTCCGTCCGTTGCCAGTTTTTTGTGTGCTGAGGGGCGCCGTACGGCCTCGCACAACCCTAAAGCCAGCACTGTGAATAATGATATCTTTTTTGGTTGTTAATCCTACAGAGGAAAAAATATCTGGCACTGAAGGGTAGAATAAAATTAAGGGGACGGAGTAATTACTACCTCGCAAAATAAAACCAATTAGTATTTTAAAATTCAATGTGTGAAATGAAATGATGGTTAGTATTCGAAAAGCGTTCGATTTGTTTAATTAGCTCTATCAAAAAGTAGAGGACGAAAAGGATGAGGGAGCTATCGGTTTTCGAATTGGAAAATGAACAAAATAACGGGGGTCGAGCCCGGGGAAACCGACTTGTAATTAATGTTTGGGAGGGAAGCAGGGAGGGAGGAGAATACAGGTTCAGGGGCGCTCATTCATTTGATTATCATTATTAGTAGAGACGAGAACCCTTATCAGTAATTAATGGAAATAGAAACATTGCTAAAATTAACCGGCGTCTAATCAGCGGTTCGATGAAGCTAACCGTCGAGAGACTTCACAATCTATTCCTATCAACCATTTCACACAAAATTCAAAACTGCGTTTTTTCGGTTTCCCTGCGTTATTACCTAGTGGATTCATTACTCCCATTTTAACTTGACGAAATGATGGAAATGCGGCAAATCAAAAATCGGCTGTACTGTTCTGAGTCCTGAGTTGCAGCTTGGAGAAGATAGTTTGAGCTTTTGTGAATAGACGGAAGAAGGTGTATGAAAGGTTTGAGAACACAATACAATAGGGATATATAATACTAAATAATTTCAGGAAATACCAAATTCAAGAATGCTGAGCTTCTACGTCGTATTCTATGAATTTATTCATCCGTGACGGCGGCTGTGCGGAAGAATTTTGAGTATTCAATGAAAGAGTCGATTGCAGAGAGGAGAGACATTTATTTACATCATCAAATAGAACCCAATTTTTTGGAAATATCTACGCTCCAAACTGGAAGCAAATTCTAGCAAGAAAATTGATATTTAAGTATTTGATCAATGATCACTACAAAGAAAACAATATTCCAAGCGAAATCATAGCGTTTTCAATGAACGGTACGGAAACTAGAAAAAAAAAAAGAAATTGCAGGAGGTTTGAAAGCAATAAAGTGACTCTTAAAAGGGCGCACTAAACGTTTAACAGTTGTGCCGCTACTATGAAAGTCTAGGGATAAAGGCCTCCACTTTCTTTTCAATTGTTTCAATACGTAATTGCTTTTTTCTCCCCTTCTCTTTTTTCTCTTTCCGCATTCGGCTCCTTTTCATGTAAGAAATAATTGAGCGTTTTCGTTTTAATATTTCAATTTGAAAGGAATTTCATTTGGTATTAAAAATGATCAAAATTCTATTATAAAGTTAATTTTGTTTTCTTCTATAATGTCCGAAACAAAGCAGCTCGCTAAACACTATCCTATTTCGAGGCCATGGCAGCTGCGATTCCATAATTCCTCCCCGATACGAAAATATTGAAATAATAGTAATCTAAATATAGAATTACATATTTGAATAGAAGAAATATAGAAAAGGACAAATATCAAATCTTTTAAATATTAAACAAAATCTTCTTTTTTATTTATAACATGTAGTTTTTCTTTCAAAAATTATCTCATTTGAAAATAAACCGGATTGTCTGAATGCGTTCAAATGGTTTTCGTCTTAGCTCCAGGGAGTGAAGTGTAATTTTATGATTTCCTCCAGAATCGAGTTTAGACGATTGATTTTCACAGGAAGTGCTCCGTCAGTTGAGAAACAGCATACAAAATAAACGAAAGCTTGATTAGGTTTCCTTAAGTTGCAGTTTTCTTTCTAAGAATCTGAGAAATCAATTTTATTCAAGAGTACTTAGGTTAAAAGAATTGTGGTCAGAACTGGTTTTTGATTTTTTGCATTGGGAGCCTGGATTTCCGTATGGAGAAAATTGAAGGAATGTTAGCCGATAACCTCAATAATGAACAGCGCCCACTATAATTTACCAATTTAAATCGTTGAAGATTTCTGAATAGGCGGAGAAAAAAAAAGGTTCTAGAACGAGAACGAGAGCAATCAAATTTCAACGCTTTTCACCCTCTCTAAAAACTAGGAAGGTAAGCGGTTGAGAAGTTAGGTATAAATTGTGGGGGTTCGGTGTGGCCTCCAAGTGCCCAATTACTAGCCAATCTGCAAAGGCTCTCTCTCTACGTTGAGAGAGAAAAAAAAAATCCGAAGTACGTACTTAAAAAGTTGTATAAAACTGCCTTGCATCGTTAATTATCCTAGATTTTGTACCCTTTTAGATGTAACTTCAAATGTTTGAAATACCTTTGAAGTGATATTGAAAGTTGATAAGTTCAAATGAAACTCTCAATATAAAGAAAGTTATTGTGATACTCCTCGTTATAACGGAAAATATGGGTTACCAATTTAAATCGTTGAAGATTTCTAAATAGGGAGGCGGAGAAAAAAAGGTTCTAGAACACCTCACGGCCGTAACGGATTTTCATCAAAACTAAGTTTTTTTTTTCCCAGAAAAGCGTCATTTTTGATCAATTGAGCCGGCCTTTTATTTTAGGAATCTGCGTATTTTGGAAAATGACAGCAAAACACAAGTTTTATGTACGCGATGCACCATTAGTAGATAATGGAATAATTAAATTAACATTTTTGGTTAGGAAGTGGCCATTCTAGGTATAGTGAGGGTACACATTGGCCTCCTTCCAACTGACTAAACCCGACGTCAAATAAATTTCTTCATTAAGGCTGAAGTTGCGCAAATGTCTCGTAAGTAGTAACAAGGGCTCGGTTATCTCGAAATTTCCCTCCTGCCCAAATAATTAGGCCCCCTTTACGGTGACTTGATTACGTTTAATTTTTTCCCCCCTTCTCTTCTTATTAACTTTAATGCTCTTGGGCAATAAAAGATAATTATACTATTTATAAAAGAGCGAAATAAAAAGGAGAAGAATCCTTATTTTTTTTGGGACCATAGAAACCTGTGTTCTCGAAGTAACTAAAAAAATGCGGGGTCGAAGGTGGGGCCCGACGGGGCAGGACGGAAACTCTAAGGAGGGACTCAAGGAAAAAATGGCGACGTCCGAACCCCACCACAGACAAAATCAGTTTTCATTTTTCCTCAGAATTTAAAGAGCCATTTTCCAAAACTGCTGATGTTATCACGGTAACTTCCTTTGAGGAAGCTAAAATTTGAATGGAAAAACATCTTGCCTCCCCCAGGTAGTTAACTTTTTAATGGACAAACTTCAAAATTGAACCCTTTATAAGAACACGGCTCCATTAATTTGTTGGACCGGCCAAAGCTGTGCAAGGAGACAAAAAAATGTCTGCGTTAAAATAATACATTAAAAACGATCGATCAAAAAGTCTGGAGCTGGCCCCGGCAACTTTCTCAAAAGGGGGCTGTTTCGACCCAACGAAGTAAAAACGCTTGTTCCAGTTTAAAACAATATCAACCTTTTTGAAAACTCTTAAAATTATCATAAACGAACTTTTTAATCAGTCGTCTGCGAAACAAAAACTGCCCGACTTCTTTGGGGGTGAGGTCAGGTGTAAAGGCACGGTTATATTTTAAAGCTCTCTTCCTTCCTTCGTTTTTATTCGTCTACCTTCCACCTGATATCAAAACAAAGGGGCCATTTTGAGGTCGCAACAGAACAATTTATTCAACCACACTAACGAAAATGTAAAACAAAATTTCTTCCCCGGAATTTTATGGAAAAATAGCGATTTCCCACATCACCGACGAAACTTCATGAGCTTTATTTTTTCATTTTAAAAATTCCAAGGTAGGTATGAAGAAAGATCGCAAGATTGGCTGTTCATTATGAAGGAATCGCGTAAGAATTTCAAAGCTCATCCCTCAGGTGAGGGAAATTTCGTGCAGAATCTTCCGATAATAAGTTTTTTAACAAACTTTCCTTGTCTGCTATTTTGACGATTTTGCTGCATTTTTCCTCCTGCTTCGCCTGAATCGGCAAAACGATTTTAACTTAACAGTTCGAAAACCCAGCCAAAATAAAAAGGAGCTCAAATGAAATGCGAATGCGATGTCGAATTAATACTTTGTTAATAAGAAGCATTAAGCGTTGAGTTAAATGGAAATGACGCTCTCTATTTAACCGTTCCTACGTGGGTACATGTTTTGCATACATAAGTTATCATTGTGTTCATTTAGCCCAAATCGCGTTTAAACGCACAAATGCATAGACAACCCTTTTAACTCCCCTTCTCTTCTTCTCGCGGATAATTCGCCTACACAATGCCCATGATCAAAACTATTGTACTCAGCAGATCTCAATACGTTCCGAAGACGCACAAAACCGCCGTCTTTATTAGATGGCAGATATTGTATTTCAATTACCGTAGATACTGCAGAACGTGTTTACTTCTTACGTCAGGATAACCACATAAAAATAATTGTTTTTTTGTGCTACCCCATCCTTATAACGTAAATATTATCTTGTTTGTAGATCGATTTTAGTTCTCAAATCGGAATGGTAATTGAATTCTAGACTACGTTTGTTTGCTTTTTTCTCTTTCTCCTCGGGGATATCTTTTTCGAAAGAGAGAAAAAAAAATAATTTCGTAATTTCTTTAATGTCGGTAGTCACTACCTTAACCTCTTGCAGTTCTGGCTTTATAAAAGAGAATTCATTGTGATACTCTGGATGGACGGCTTTTGCAAATGGGTCTTCCAGGAATGAAGAGCTAGGTATGCGACTTCCCGCCGCAAGTTTTTTCGCGTTAATTTTATCCGTTTTTCAAAGACGGTGGGGATTCTGCTTGTGAAAGGGTGTATTAATATTACATTGAAAGGGTACCATACACAATTGCGGTTCCGGTAGGGTGAGGCGTTGAGTACAAAATCGCTATTTGCTCCCATCCGGCGCCTGATGGCGATTTTAAAGGGGTAAGGGGTGTAATTGTGCATTATCTACCGAAAAAAAAGAGAGAGAGAAATGAGCCTTTTTTTTCGAGATCAATAGCACATACTTGGCGTTTTTACGAGATTGGGTAGCGAAGTTTAAAAGTGAGAGACAGGCCCCAGTTTTCAGCGGAAAGACCGAGGAAAAAATCTATTCAAAAGGAGGCTCCAGGTTAAAAAAACTAGAGGAAAAAAGAGAAAAAAACGTCAAAAAACCGGACGATCAGTTAAAAGTTTGAAGTACGGAGTACGCTTCCGTCTAAAAAGTGGTTGTCAAAAGGGGAATTCCCATTATTCTTCATTTCGTCTTCTGGATCTTAAAAACTAGTCTTTGAACTTCGTTATTTTACCCTCGATTCCGACATTTTTTGGAAGAAAAAAAAAATCGTGAGAATGCCTGAATTAATTAATGACGGCCACAATGATTGATAAAATGGACCCAATTACCCGTTTGGATCCCGAACTCATGTGAACATAATTGATTGGATTGTACATTCTTAAATTAAACATCAAAGAGTATTCAATCAATTATGGGTGAAGTTAGGCGACCTGAGTAATTGTTTTATAATGAAATACAGTCTTGATTTTATTTGACACTAAATTTTTAAGTTGGGCGGTGATTTTTTTTTTCTTTCGATTTATTAAACGAGCTGAAATTTTCTAAAGGGGAAAACACTAATTAGACGGTCGATCGAAAGCGGTAAAAGTCATGAATGAATGAAAAACTGGCACCGGCTTTTTCCCCCCATGCCACTTTTCACAAGAGGGAAACTGGACCCAATCACAACTTTGGAACTTTAAAGTTAAAACTCTTTCCTTCCACTTTTTTCTTTCTCTCAAACTAAGAAAACAAAGGGAACCCCTTCCCCCATCAATTTTACCAGTAAGTATTAGTGCAGTGATTTCAACAGAAAGATGAAAAAGTTACTTTTTATGTACTACACATAATTTACTCAAAGAATTGTTGAAGTAGTTACAGAATATTTTCATTTTCGTATAAAAAGAAATGGTATAAAAATTTGTTGGTGGTATAAAAAGGAAGAATGATTTGTCAAATTGATCCCTTTCTTAGATATTGACACAAGTCTTTTGTCGGACGGCCAGTATAAATAAACGGTCTCGGTTGCCCATTTAGAATTCTTAGCCAATAGCCGCTCCCTCCTCCACCCCTCGGCCATCACCATCTCCGGGCGCCACTGATTTAACGGCGGCTTCCCTATCTTGGCGTCGTGTCAAATGCCAGACTGCAAAACCGAATTTATCCGTCTATTATAAATAATTGATTCAGATATTAGCTATTCCATAGGGACCCTCTCACCTCATGAATTATTTACGAATTTAATACTTCCAGGGGTTTTTAATCTTTTAACGTCCAGTTTGAAGTAAGCACCCTTCAACTAGATTTCACAAACTTGAGGTTCTAGTAGTTAGTAAAGGAATAGATTTTTTTTTTTACAGTTAAAATTGAAGCTTTGAAACTGCTATTTCCAGTATGTACATATTATTCTTACTCAAACATAACATTTGATTTAACTAAATAATTCCATTAGTCTCAAAGCTTACAAGCTCCCAGTTGTGAATGCTGTCCCTACATTCTCACCATCAACCTAGGGATGTATTACTTAATTATTATTAGCATAAACCGCTCTTTTATCACTAATTCATTAAAAAAGAAAAATTTTTGGAAGATACCAATGTTTAATTATTTTAAACGTCCTTTTCTTAACGAAAAAAAGCTTTGAGTTAAACTGTTATAAAATATCGTCGACATGAAAAGAGCTAGAGAGCGATTAAGTTTTATTTTCCTCTTCTTTTCGCACGGTTTTACGGGGCAGTGGAGCTTGGAGTAAACATGGCTGGGTAGGTACACTATAGGATTTAAAAAAGAAGTGTTTTTAAGGCAATAATCGTAAATTTTTTTTCTCTTCTAAACTACTCTATTTCGGTTTATAGGTGGGCGGAAATAATAGTTTAACTTTTAGGATTACGCACTTCGAGGACGGAAAAATTTATTATTTTTTGCTACAGAGATAATGACTGCTGTGACCAATATCCTATGAACCAACACTCAGCTCATTTCGCCCGGCAGCCGCCTCTGTATCACATCCCTAATGTTCGTTCGGCTATGAAATTAGAAAATTATTCAACAAAAGATCGGGTATGCCCTGGCGAAGCATCGTATATGCATTTATCAAAGAGATCACTTTATCAGTTTCATCCATAGTAATTGCTTTTCTTCATCACCAGCATTCCGATTAATGTGTTTCATGTGTGTTGGTATGTGGAGTAAGCCAAATGCTAAATCTCATTATAAAAAACTATCGATTGTCTAAAACTAATGGACATTGGGATACGTCTCAAATTTTTCCCCCCTTCTTTATATTCAATTTTTATTTTTAAGCGGGTTTCCAACTAAAGGTTTATAATTACACACGCGTAAGCACTGTTTTCTCATCTGAAAAACCCATTTAGGATCCCTTGGGTTCAATAAGGGGGCCGCTTCTTTGAATCCAGGACCCCATCGATGAGCGCCGATTTTATAACGGTTGGATTGAAAAGTGAGGCATTTTTTGCTGGGTGGTATTTTCACAGCAAACCTTGGTTTGATTATTTAAGTCAGAGTAGGGCTTATGCGAGTTAGGGAGTATACCGTTTGGCATAACGCATTTCACCCTAAAGCAGTTGGACATAAAAAATTTACAGTTTACCATAATGCATTTCGCCACAATTCAATTGAGGCGCTCCGGGTACGAAGGGCGAACTCGACATCGGACAAATTTTTTTTCTTTTCATTTTCAGATTCTAGACCTTTTGAAGAATACACCCATGTAATTTTATATTGAGTTTGCCCTTTTTTCCCCTTTAAAATACGTAAAAAACGATATGCGGCAAAGCTCTAACTGCGATATCCGAGCGGGTACGAAGGGCGAACTCGTATCCTAGTCCACTACCCCCACTCCTTTTCCGGGAGCCCCACTCCTCTTGGAACAGCTCACCGCCACGAAATAAAAATATATTATACATTTTGTGAATTAATAATCGTAAAAAATATTCGAAAATTTTTAAAAACCCTTTCCTCTATGATTCTATAAAATCTAAAATCTCGCCACGAAAATTCCAGAGAGTGACTTTTCTGTCGAGTTCGCCCTTAACAGAAAACTTTAAAATGCGAATATCTCGTAACTACGTTTTGTCGAGTTCGCCCTTCGTACCCGGAGCGCCTCAATTAAACATTATGCCCTCAAAAATTCAAAAACTTTCGTCATAATGCATTTCGCAATAAACGACTTTTTAAGTAAGTGCAGTTCGACATAAACCAAGTCCAAGTCACCATATTTGACCCTAAAAGCCTCCCTTTGAATTTCTCGTTTAGACTGATAGTTCACCAGAATGCATTTCGACATAATGCATGTCTACATAAACTAGAAAAAGCCAAAGAGGAGATGCTCCGCAAGGAAAGCAGGTTCGATATACGAGGGGGTAATTTTTTCCCTAAAAGGACAAATCCGCTCTTTACATTTATGTGGCACTTTCCATGGAAATTAAATTTTATTTTTGGATCACACAGAAGTCGAATACGTTTCGAATTCGGTCACACGCGGCCACCACGGCCCCAATTGATTGAAAAACGACTAAAACGGGGGAGGAGTTTTTTTCCATATTTAAAACTTGGGATTTTATTCTCAAGGAAATCATAATTAAATTCAAAAGTCGTTTGATGAAATCAAACAAACCCTCAGCACTGCGCAACTTCATTAATTAGACGTTTTATAGAAAAGGAAAAAGCTTCAGATGGAAACTTAACGCCAATTACCTTTCTTTTTGATTGTAGAAAAATCTTAAAGATATTGGAATAACAATCTTAAGTTTGAAGCTCTTTTCAAAAGGGTCTTTAATTTCAAAGTTCAATGTTATGATGAAACTTAAACGTCTGATTAAATTAAAAATCAGAAAGTATGCATCTACTTCATCCCTTATGAAGTTGGGAAAAATAATTCAAGTATTAAATTAATTAAGTATTAAGTACAACCTAAAACGTACTAAGTAAAATAGAGTAAAGTGTAAAATGACTTGTAACTGCAGCTCTGTTACGCTGGAACTTTTCGCGAAAATTCAGGTTTTTTAGTGGCGGAACTGCTCCTAGATAACTGACCTCTTTTTGACCCATGCCGAAACCATCTCCGGAATGGAATGTGAAATTGAATTACGAGCTTTAGAGGAATAGAAGATGCACGGCATCGTTCAAATTCTTGACTAACGGATCATTTTCATTAAGAACGGACGAGAGACGCATATGTATCTTCTACATTAACCAGTAAAACGGCCAAGCAGTCACGGACGTAACGTACTTAAGGATTTTAATTTGTGACTCGCTTATTATCATGAGAGTCTCAATGAGGCAAAAACATTTTTCATTGTCAACGAACGCTTCGCCACCGATATCAGGGTCAAATGATATTGATTCCTGAGAAAAGAGTTTTCTCCTCCGTCAGAGATTTAATGAAATTTTCGACTGGTCGAAGTTAGGTAGACAGAGGTTGCTGGTGACGGGAGTTAGCACTTTGAGAAAGTTAATATATCTCGTGTGTTTTTTTGTTTGTTTTGTTTTTATTTAATTTATCTATTTAGAGTGAATCCGACAAGGAGTTAAAGTAGAAATCCTTTCGTTTATAGCGTTTTGAAGTTATTTAACGATAGAGGAATATTAATAATGTTACTCAGTTGTTTAATTAAGTGGGGAACTAGAGGCTAATCAAGTTGGACGTGCTTGTATTTGTAATAAACTCCCTCGACCTTTCAAGCAACTGCTATTTTAACAAAGAACTGAAATATTTGAAAACAAAGACCTTTAAAAACAAGTGGATAATTTCTTCAACCTAAGGCTTACCAGTTCTCTCCTGACAGTGTTGATACAACTTCCATTTGGGTTCTTATCACACAAGCTTTATTTTTACAAAGCGGTAGCCCTATAAGTAATCCCCTAGCTCACTTATTTCCCTGATTTTTATTATTCAAACTGCCATGACCATTAACTTCATCAATGTTGAATGAGGACAATTGAGGCGCTCCGGGTACGAAGGGCGAACTCGACATCGGACAAATTTTTTTTTAAGTTATTGTGATACCTCGACGTCGGGTTTTTGGGGAAGGGTCCTCCAGTTTTTTTTTCATTTTCTGATTCTAGACCTCTTGGTGAATACACCCATATAATTTTTATGTTGAGTTCGCCATTTTTTCCTCTTTAAATACGTAAAAACCGAAACTTTAAAATGCGAATATCTCGAAACTACGTTTTGTTGAGTTCGCCCTTCGTACCCGGAGCGCCTCAATTTTAACTTCGTGCCACAGTAACTTGAAAACGCTACACAATTTTATGTTACATGTTAATGTTACACGGCCGTAGACTGCTGACCCCCACAGCGACATCTGAGACTTCATCATTGATGGTATTTGTTCAACTGTAAATAAAATGAGAGAAATAAAAAGATACTTTGAACTTAAAAACTATCTCTCATTTTTATAAAAGAACGAATTTTAATTTAGAAAATGTATTTCCCTAATGGGTTCTAATTTAAGGTAAGTGATTCATATCCTAATTAGAAACGTTCAGGAAATTAGTCAAAAGAGACCCTCGATTTGGTACATGGGCGACTTAGTTTACGTTACATTGACTGACACCATTTTCAAACATATTCCGCAATAATTGGGTAATATGCAATGTGTATTTGCAAAGGACAAACTTGTGTTATGACTCTATTATAGTCTATTTGTACTGTCCATTACATTTGTTTGCAAGCAGATTAATTAGTTTTTGAAATAAAATTCTGCATAATCTTTCTCGAGTGTTCTACCTACTATACCAATTACTAATAATGATAAGTGATAACTTTAGTTAGAAACTATACTAATAACTAATACTTACTAATTACGCTTTGTAGATCTAAGTCTTCTTGATTGCAATGTTCCGATATTAAAGCTAAACCCTCATGAACTTTTTTTCTATGGCCCCTTCCTGGGTCTCCAACAACTCCAGCATTTGCCACTTCATCACTCAAGGTTCGTAAGCATTCTTATTAAAAGGCAGCAGCCTTCCATTTATATTTCAATATCTCAGGCGCCACCACTCGCATACTCTAATATAGAAGCAAAATGGGAGTGAAGGCGAGGGGGAAGGTTACATTTTGAATTATGGATCTCTCTTCAAAACATCGTTTTTCCTTGCAATGCTTCTCTTTGACTAAATTTAACCTCCTTTTTTTTGTAGGGTTTCTTTATTTTCTCTTCCTTTCGTCGATTTTCACGCACGTTGATTTGGATCCGACCCAAAGAAGCATGTTCTCTCAGCGACCTGGATACGGAGGGGGGAGGAAAAAAAGTTACTCCACAATTTAATTATTGACCTAACCTAACTAAAATAAAGAGAGACGTTTTGAACCTATGGGGTCTCTAAAGCCTATAAGAAAAAGAGGACAAGGTTAACAGTTTTTTCATTAGCTATATTAGCTCTCTCAAAGAAAGTTATTGTGATACTCCTGATAGTCATTTTTTGAACTTCTCCACATCACAAGGTCGTTACTTTTGTGAATCTTTAACCTAAAAAACGTAACCTCTCTCCCCTCTCACCACCCGTTCGTATGAAGCAACAAATACTGTACAAATCTTCCTTTTATCCTCTCTGAAAACCTTATTGAATACAGGGCTAGAAAAGCAGAAAGGGCGTGAAAATAAAGAGACGGCCATTTAAGCATTTATAACACCTGTTGATTACTTTTCATGTTATCCTTTCTATTAGAAATAAAACACGAGCTCATTGATCACTTAAGTAGCTACCGAGATTTTATACGGCATAAAAACTTTATCGCTGCATTAAAAATAAAAATTTAAATGTAAACACGAATAATTTATCAGAGTATCTCACAATACGTGAATATTTGACATGAATTTATTAGAGAGCTATTTACTCGATTATATTTTTTTTTCTCCACTCTCTCTTCAAATTAGATGATTCAAAAGAAATATATTGCGATTTCAAGAGTGAAAGAATGTACTTTTTGTGCGGGGGAAGACCCTGGAGAGCTGTAAGAGCCACATGTTTTAACAAAAGAGACAAGAAGTTTCGATTTATTGTAGTAGGAGAAACGGAGACAAAGGGGTTCTTCTTGTAAAGTATTAGAGGGAATGTGTAAAATACATACTTTCCTTTGCCTTAGTTGATAATTCATAATCATAAAACTTTTTTTAGGCAAAAAAAAAATCCTACTTCTTTTCAGCTACATATTATGGTAAAAAAAAAAGTATTTCGCATAAGAGACAAACGAAACTTATTCCGCTTATTACAAGCTACCGTTTAAGCGACTTCTCTTTATGAATAATAATACTTTTCATAACTTGAAACTCGTTAAAAAAGTAAATAAGAACGCCCAGAGGCTCATAAATCATAATTCATGAATCTTTCACTCTGAATCTTAATTTCGAATTTTTTTTTATATGGCTCAAATTTTTTATTTTTGGTGAAGATATTACTTAGACATAGCTCCGCCATTTTTGAGGGTTTGCAAGAACGATGAAAAATTGATGAGAGAGGGTCTAAAAGACCCCACAAAACTGTTGAGCCAGGAATAACTCCTTTTGAGGAGGTTAAAATAATATTCTGCTTTTCTAGTGAATTTTAAAATGAGAGAGTGAGAGAAAAAAAAGCATACCGATTTTCAATTTAGCGGAGTGTCTCCTTATTCTAAATTAGTTTCCTTCAGATGAGAAGGAAGTAGGTAGACTATTTTTTATTTTTTGACGTCCTCGGCAGTGGATCTCACTTTCTTTATTTCCTCCTTACTTTTGTTCCATGAATATTTTTAACTTCCTTAAGAAGTTATTGCGATACCCTCGACGTCGGGTTTTTGGGGAAGGGTCTTCCAGACCCCGGAGGGTCAAATCGAATATTGATCTTTACCGATCTCAACTTTGTCTGTGGTTCCGGCCGGCCGGCGTAACGAGGGCGATTTTTGAATTTCGAAAAAATGGCGGAGATATGTGTTTAAAGTTTGAATTTTCCGGAACACTTTACGGCCACAGTTTTCATCCGATTTTCACCAAATTTTCACACAAATTTTTTAGCCGGCGAAGAAGAATGTAACGAGGGCGATTTTTGAATTTCGAAAAAATGGCGGAGATATGTCTGTTTGAAATTTTAAAAAATTCGCTGCGGCCGAACCGTTAATCCGATTTTCCAAATTTTCATCAATTACTCCTTATATTTTTTAAGAATTTTTGGTGTAAAAAAATTGCCACTTTTAATTATCATTTTTTTTAGTGGGGAGAAATTTTATACTTCTACCCTTTACGAGAGGCACATCCGTAGGCCTAAGAGCCCATTATTTCTACCTTGGCAAATTTCCGAAAAAAGAACTTAAAAAATTTTTCGAAAAAAAAAAAAAGGAAACCCGAAAAAATAATTTTTTTTACAAAACTTGAAAATTTGTCGGAAAAAAAACCCGGAAAATTTTTTGGAAAAAATTTAAAAAAAAAACTCGGAAATTTTTGGGACAAAAACAAAACTCGGACAATTTTTCAAAATTAACTTATAAAATTTTTCGAAAAAAAAACTTGGAAAATTCTCCTTTATACTTTCCCTCCCTTATACATCCCCTTCCGTTTACTTCATTCCCTTATACTTCCCTCCCTACTTATACTTCCCCCTCCCTCCCACTCCGTTATACTTCCCCTATACCCTCACTTATACTTCCCCCTCCCATATTTCCCACTCCGTTATACTTCCCCTCCAATAACTTCTCCCTACGTTTTACTTCCCCTCCGTTATACTTCCCCCCCTATATAGATTCTTCTCTTTAAGGAAGTTTTCGTTGGAAGCTCTTCAAACCAGTACTTTTTTACTATTTGACTTTTTTGGGTGGGGGACTAGTAAGCTTCCACCCTGTATAGCAGAATTAAAGCACCAGATAGAAATAACGCACGTCGTGGAAAGATTGAAAATGACGCAAAAAGGGCCTTCATTTTCGATACCCATCGAGAAGTTTGGAAACTAATTATTTTTTTCGTTTTATATTATTCTTTGGGTATCCCCACGCGAAAAAAAGAGAAATTAGAAGTTCAAAATGTTGAAAGAAGAAAAGGGGGAGGTTCTTTGTGGATCGATGTTGAAATAAAAATCAACTCAGCGACTTATCGAGAGCCTATAAGACAATGGAAAACGAAGCGGAAGGGGAAGTTGCGGTGGGATGAGGGTGATCCTAATCCCTACCCTCTTTCGTTGATATTCACTCTTGTCAGCTCCTTATTAAAAGGGTTCGGATTTCAAACTTGTTCACCGGAGAGGGTACGCTATTTTAAAAGTTTTAATCGACATCATTGCCCTCCCCTGAAGGAAAAATTCTGTTTTTCCGGGTAACGGCAGGTATTACTCAATCACAGTTTCTTTTCATGAGTTTTTTCTTTTCTCATTCTTTTAGAACAAGTTTTTCCGTTTTTATTGATCATCTTATGTTTATTGACTTCAGCATCTCCATAAAAAATTGAATCTCATCGAAGTAAAACGGGAGTTGTCAGTCCTATATTAATCTGTCTACGAATTTAACTTTTACATTATCGACGTTTTAGCATTAAATTTTTTTACAAAGAGGACGTTCCCATCAGAAAAACCTTTTGACAAGTCCCTAATCGGGTTATGCAAAAATACAAAAATCATTTACCTACTTTTTCATCCAAAATAAAATTTCCTTGACATTCAGTGGCTACTTCATACTCTCGTTAAAAAAGAAAACAAAATGACAGCAAATAATGACTTTTCCAAGTAATAAAGTTCTTAAAAATAAATAAAGAAAAACATTTTATAACGTAACTTTTCCATAAGCTTGTTCGACCTACATTGTTTTACTGGTTTGGTATAATTTAATTATCATTTTATAGCAAATAAAACAACTTTTCCTGAAGTAGAAAAACAGGTGCGTACAAGAGAAGACTTATAAAACCTTCGCGTAGTATAAACTAAAATTTTCAAACTTTTTAATACTTATGAAAACTTTATATTCTACAACAAACTAGACGTAATTATTATTTGAATTCCGAAGAAAAAGCTTAAAGTGGTCTATAAAGTTTAAGAAAAGAGCCCCCCGGTTTTTTCGGTTGGATACCCCATAGAAATTTGGATCATGCAAACTACTGTTGCTCTTTAGCCAAATTACCAATTGACTTGAAATTTAGTAATTTGGTACAGATCACCTCTGATATGACATAAGTATATGCTGATTTGAAATCGATCGGCTTTGAAGGCTTTGAAAACCCGGTTTTTCGCTTACCGTCACTTCTGCTTCTTTTCTCCTTGAGCTATGCAAAGCATCCTAGTGCTTTCAACAATTAAGATACTGTCCCATTTGGGTTTTATGCAAAAAAAAGATTAAGTTGCCATTGAATAAAACTATACTCGGTAGAGAAAATCCGCGCCTAACCTTGTCGTGCGTTTCCAGGTGAGTTATTTACTACTTGAATAAAAGGAGAGAGGGAAATCTAAAGATTCGACTGTGATTGTTTTCTTTCGGGTACTTTCCGATTGAAATTTCTTTTCCTTGAGAAAAGTTTCTCAGAAATCTTACTTAGAGAATAAAAAAAAGAGGCCTTTCCAGTACGTATCTTGGTAAAAATAAAACGTTTCCCACTTTAACATCTATTTAAAGTAACATCCTCAAAGAGGCCTATTGTGATACCCTAAACAGACTTAAATATTTATACTCTTTTTATTTTTTTGAGCGAATGAAACGGAGCAAAAAAAGTAAGAAAGTAAAAAAAACACTAAACTAATAACTTTTTCAATAAAATAAAGTAGGTTGATAACAGATTGGAAAACTGCGGTATTCCTTTTTTCGCGGAAAGGTCGAACCGTTTTATTCATTTATAACAAGACAAAACCAGGCATTGAAACAAAAACAGAGGTCGATGTTTGCTCCATAATGGTGAGTTTAAAAATAAACAATCCTATGAAATGTTACCCGAAGTATAAAACAGCGATTGCGAACATATCGTTCTGGATAATTAATTAATTTTTTGACGTGGAAATCACAACAAAAATAAATGACAGCGTTCGACCCACCTCTGCTAAATCCATAATTTCACGTAGGTACGGTTTTGACTTCCAGCCTTTAAGATCAGGGAGATGTAATTACAGTCGCTAAAATACTGGGGGCCCTGTTCCGAATTCACTTATAATTAACATTACATATGGGCAATGGCAATAAAGATAAAACGAGGTGGATTTGTGAAAAAAAAGTGGTGAGATTTGAAGAAGTTAGACGGTGTGACGGAAGTCCACTTTTCCTCCCGCATGCCGGAGAAATCTTTTTTTTTTTACCCCTGGTTCAACGGACCACCTCGGTAGTGATGTCACTGGATGATAAACCAGATGGTAGATAGATATAAAAATCACAGTTTAAAAATAAGGAATAAATATGGGGAAAACGTAAAGAAATGTGGCAATGTGTTCCCTCACGCCTCAAGTCTATGCAAAGATTCCTACCCTGATTAATTTCATTAATTCCGGTTCGCTCAACTTCAGCCTCCCGGGTTTTCATGGTGTAAATCCCTATTCGGTATATGCATGAAGGCATTAACATTTCTCATGTTAATAGGAACAGGAGAAAAAAAGCCTTTGGCAATAAAATAATCAATGTTCCTGGCCTATTCCGCTGTCTCCATGGCAACATGGAAGGGTTATTTTTTTTATTACCGCCTATTAAACACCTCTTATCAGAACTGCCAACTGAATCGAATGATTCTGATATCTCATTATCTCACAGTGAAGGTTTTTCAAATTAAATAATTAGGAAACTTGATGTTTCCTTTTAAAAATTCCTGAAAGCGAAGGTATTTAAATCTTTAATCAACGGATTGGAAAAAAATGAATTTTTCGCCCAGCCAGGTCACACAGAACCGGCGAGGACATCCCAAATTTCTCCCTACTTATTTTTCGAGAGTTTTCTTTAGAGAAGATCGGACCAATAGTACCCTTTTCCAAGATGTCACAAAAATTTCTTTTCAGGAAGTTAAATAGTCTTTTCTAATTTTCTTATTTGATTTCATAAGCACCTCATCAACTCAATTGATTTAGGCTCTGGTATAGAATGACATGGGAGAAGCGAGGATTTCACGCGAGGGCTGGAGGAACAATCGAATATGATTCACAAGAGTGATTCTATTGAATTATCATGAGTGTATAGACTTTTGCTTATCCTCAATAAATCCTAGGAGGATTACACACGCTTTTACTAACCTAGTTTAAAAATAAATTCATAATACACAATAATATTTTGCAAAACTTTTTGTAATTATTATAATTTGAAATAAACGACAAACCTTAAAAAAGTTAAACAATAATTGAAAAATTCACTTCTTTATTTATTATTATTTTTATGATATAGGCCCTAAGAGTTGAACATTTTTTTTTTGTCTTCAAACGTAAGCTTTTCGTTTGAAGACGATTTTCTGTGCCATCTCGCTTTTTGTCCTTATCACGAACTTTCCATGGCTATTCAAGGATAAACTCTCTTTACTCTTTTAAAGAGCTTTTGATTCGCAATAGAAATCAAGTTTTTTTTCTTAGATATCGGATTTTCGTAGGATACTTTGCTAACTGCGGTTTTTCTAAAGTCCCTTCTCCAAATTTTTTGGCTTTTACACGCTGAAGGACTTTCCACAGCCCCATTGATGTGAAAGCATTTTA
Source organism: Orius insidiosus (assembly GCA_014119065.1). Taxonomy (NCBI): domain Eukaryota; kingdom Metazoa; phylum Arthropoda; class Insecta; order Hemiptera; family Anthocoridae; genus Orius; species Orius insidiosus. The sequence goes on along the minus strand of JACGAQ010000397.1, from coordinate 102,998 downwards.
CTATCTATTCACGTATTTTAAGCTGGTTTTTTGTCTTGAATAGCAGGAAAAAAGTGATCGTTTATGCGAATTAGGCAGTTTTTTAAAAATGAAATTGATTTCGGCGAACAGTCAAAGTTTAGCGGGAGTCCTATTTTGGATGATCCATACCGAGAACTCTAATCCAAATCCGTTATGAATTGTCGTGGCGAGATTGGGAGGCGAGGGAAGAATTAGATTGAAAACCGCCTCCACAGATAACCTTACCTGCACACCCTTTTTCATTGTCTACCCTTCCCATCTTACCCTCTTGAATCTCTCCATCAATATTACAGCCTTCCCTTTTTTTCACTTCTTCTAACCAATAACTAAAGAAAAAAGGTTGAGATTCTTGATAAGGAAAAGATCAAAAATGTATTAATATTTCATAAATATTTAGGCCTCCTACACTTCTGAAATGGGGACAATAACTTCAAACTTTGTCACTTTGCTGTTATTTTTTCAATAAATACGAGCGGGATATTATGATAGTCAAATATACTTTATACATTAACAGCATTCGCTGGGGATATGCACAAGTTGTATTGATATTATGCATTCCATTTTGCTTATCAGGAAAACATGGATCTGCGGTGATTTTTGCCAATACCAAACATCCCCCTTTACAATTCAGTAGGTATATAGAATATTTTTGCTTATATTTCCTGCTTTTCAATACACCCTCCTATGGTATAAGTATTTTTTAATAAAGTTAGAATTCAAGATCTCTTTGAGAATATAGCTCTTAGTGAATGATTGAAATGTTTGTTTCGTCGGAAATTGGAGGAGGGTAAAGGTGAGCAATTGAGATTGTAAAAGAAGGTCTGAGGACTTACGGAGGGCATAAGTAGTGCAAGATAGTCGTTATTGCGCTCCCTCTTAAGACAATGACGCTTCACAAGTGACCCAACCCCTTCTATTACGACCCGACTCGATTCGAGGATTCTTTGTTTTTCTTCTTCTTTTTTTAAGGTAATATAACTTTTCAAGTTAACACGTCAAAAACAGTAGCCACACAAACTTTAGGGTTGTAGTAAACTTCCGTGTCTTTTCTTTTCCGGAAACAGGAAGATTCATAGAAAATGAAAGAAGAAGAAAAAAAAAAAGTGCTGGTCTACCGGCTTCGACGGAAACTTTCTAGTAAGAGAGGACATTTTCTTATTAATTTAAAAAGTATTTACTTTCTTCATTTTTTCATTCCGGATCACAAAAGAAATTTTGTGTACAAGTAGGTACGATCATTTTGCAAACTACAGACGGATCGCCTTTCAGCGCGTTCGATTTGTGCAGAGAGATTTTGTTTGAAAGTAAATTTCGGATTTGGCAAGGGGCGCCACGGTAATATGGTGAGAGCCCCCGCCTGGGCTCAGTCCCCCCTCTAGTACAAGGTATAAAGGAAAAGGAATAGGGAAGAGGACCTCTTTTTTAATTAACACAGGAAGATTTTGGGGGAAAATCCGATGAAATGGCCCTAAAGTGTTTTGAGTGAGACGTTAAAATATTAAAAATTTCTTTATAAAATTTTATTTCGCCCAAAAAATCCTTTTTCAGCTTGCCATTCTCATTCCGATAAATTTCGCTGCCAAGGAGGATCTCATCAGGTAACCGCTTGTGGTTAACCGGTTTCCCACAACTAAGAAACTTCCCCATGTCGCATGTGAGACGAACCTACCTATTTTCCAAACATAAAACTGCATACCTAAAATGAAATACACATTTCATCATTTAGAGCAGATGGCGTTGAATTTATCCTATTTTAAATTTTTCAAGTCATTTTAGGAGATTCGCTGCCAAAAATGAGTGCTCGAAGAGAGGAGTCGAGGGAGGTTTATTAACTTTTCAGGCTTCGAGTACGATTCGGGAAGAATGTTCATTCAATTGAGACGAATAGCAAACGGCATTTTATTATACAGAATCTATCTAATAAAAATTCACTTTTTTTTTAGTTCAATGAACAAGTGAGGATTCGGGCCTTCGGAAGTTATGTTTTGACTCCCATTTCCATAACTTCGCCGAGCTTATTCATGGGGAGAAAACAACCCCTTGGGGACTACGGCGCGGCACTCACTTTCACCCGACATCACTTGTAGGGGCTTTTTTACGTATAATTTTTGCAAATGTTTGAACCGATGTATAAAATTTATGCAAGCCCTTTTGATATGCTATCTCTCGAGGGAATCAGACTGAAGATAAACCTGAATTAACCTCACTGTTAATTTTATATTGGGGTTAGGGGACTATTTTGAGCACGTTTTAAACCATTTATCATTCTGGTATTTTTAAAAGCAGATGAATAGTTCTCGCAAGTAAAATTTTGAGTACTAACCTACCTGAGAGGGATGGGAAAAACCCAGACATCAGTTTGGCTTATTAAAAAAGTTATGATTAGAGGGTCTAGTTCAAAGTTATTCTATTCAATCAATAGAAACATCAAAGATAACTTTCATCCGGAAAATTTTTCCTATAAAAATGTCAGACACTTTCTCTATGATAAAGGAAAAAAAAAGTACAAAAGTGGAAAGACATCTGTGTCTCTTGACTTTATGAACGTGAGGGTGAAAGTTTTGTTTTACGATCTCTAAAGTTATAGTGGAACGAGAAACGGTAACGGCTCGGAGACCTGCCCAACTTTTGGAAATGCTTCCGAATAACGAAAGTGTCCATTCATCGAGGTGAAAGTCAAACAAATTCATCTTCTGTTTTATATATGAAGCTGGAGGGAAAAGTAAACTCGCACATATTGCCTTCACGTGATTTACTAACTCAGGGTATATTTTATTTCAAAAAATAATTGATTCTTATATTGTACTTCTCTATCTAGTTGATGATTTATCCTCGACGGAATTAGGGTATTTATAGGTCGGGCCGTCCGGACGTCGCCATTTTTTAAGGGAGGATTTTACGGAAATCAGATTGTATTTCCAACGTTATGAATTCTAGACTGTTTATGAGTGAATTAATGGATCGGGTGAGGATTTTTTTTTCACTTTATTTTTTCCTCCCCAACATCTAATCTGAACGCCTCTAATTTTTAACCCAACCTGTCAAGAACACTAGCACCCGTTCAGTATTTACGACAAAAACGGGGTACTAAAAATCAGAACGGCTACGAACAGTGCCAACCTCACCACAACTTTATTGCCATTTATGTTATACTTGATTGCGTTTTTAATTTATATGGCTTTGAATTTTTACGCCTGAATAATTAAGAGAGTCATATGATTTAAAAATGAGTTGCAGTACTTAAATAACGAATGGATGAAGAGAAAAGCGCGTTATCCTCGCCTTTTTTTCAGGTGGTACTTCCTCCTCATTCTCAAGCCCTCTTAAGTTACACATTTTTCACTCAGTTCTCATCATCCCTCATCTTACTGAGCTTGAGATCCAACTCTTTTACAAACTTACTTTTCAACCCTCTCAAAACATTTTTCATTGTTTTTTTTTTTCCTCCCTTCATCCCTAAAAAAAATATAAATATGCAAGAGCCTATGATGTTTTGAAGATTCCCGTAAAGAAAACTTACTAAAACTTAAGTTGTACTCGTATTTAAAAGGAATAAAGAGCATTTTTGTGTGTTGTCATCACTTTTGGTTTCTTTAAAGTGTACATGAAAGGCTTCTTTAACTGGGACTGACGAAATTCCGTCCCACTCGTTCCTTCTTTAACTTCCCTTATTGTTAGATCATTTCAATAATGCTCGGAATTGAACCTTAAGGGACCAAAAACACGGTATTCAAAGAAAACTTGCCTTTCCCAAGTTTATTCGAAGGGGAGGACTCGACAAAAGTTTTGTCCTTTTCCCTTTCTTCTTCCTTCTTATCGGAAAGTATTTTCTTCTATAAACATAAAACAGTAAGAAAATCCAGCAGATGCTAATTTATTGTAGATTAAATAGTTTCCCTAAGTATAGATTTCTTTTTATCAGAAAAAAGTGACCTAAACGTTGTGAAATGAAAATTTCGTCATCACATAATGGAAAAACACCCCGTATATTAGTCCCCGCAACTTTTTTTTCTTCTTCTTTTGGGTAACCTAATCAGAATCTTCAAGCGGAAAAAAGGCTTTTTACTCCAAGATTCCTTCAAAGAGCTTTTATTTTGTTTTGTTTCAATTACGCATCTACCTGAGTTGATCTTTTATTTCATTTTCGCAACAAAAGAGAGATAGAGAGGGAGAAAAAAGAGATATTGAAGGTAAAAAGTTATATAAAAAACAGAAAATATTTCATCCGTGTAACTCGATATTAACTTGTGATCAAAAGGTAAGCCTTCTTTTAAAACAAAAAAGAAAAATAAACTCCTTAAAAAAAATATCTAAAGGATTATAAAAGGAATAGGATGAACAAATGTTCGAAAAAATTTATGGATAATAATATTTAAATTATACGTCGGGGAATGGATTAGTTTTTGGTTATGGAAGTCTCCCGGATTATGTGTATGCATCAGTAAGTCGAAAGTTGAAGACAAAAAAAGTCATTGAATTCTCCACAGAATTGAAACTGCTAAAATACCGACGGTCTAAACGGTTTCGTCCAAAAGACGGGGTGTTTCATAGCTCTCATGAAGGCTTGGGATAAAGGCGAGTTACATGCGCAAATCGGCTGCAATTGCAAACAAAGACATTGTTTTAATGGAAAGAGCGACTAGAGGAAATGTACAGGAAAGGTATTGAGTTAAAATTGAGGGAAAAAGATGTTTTAATGCATGGTAAAGTTTCGTTTTCAAATGCATTCTATTTTAGCCTCCCTAAAGAAGTTATTGTTTTACCATCAATTCTTGAGTTTTTGGGGAAGGGTCTTCCAATACCCCGTAAATCGATTATGGATCTTCACCTATCTATAATGGCGAAAAACCACTAATGGCTGAAATTTTCAACAAATGCTCCTCATATTTAAAAAAAATTTTTTGGGGATATAGATTTTTAAAATTTATAATAGTTGGGAGAAATGTGATAGTAGGTACTTTCACCAACGGCGAGAGGGACCCCCTGTCTTCCAGAGGGTCCATTATTTCTACTTTAAAAAATTTCAATTAAAAAAAAAAATACTGTTCCCGTCGGGCCAGCTCTAGACTATAATTGAGGCGCTCCGGGTACGAAGGGCGAACTCGACATCGGACAAATTTTTTTTTTCATTTTCAGATTCTAGACCTCTTGAAGAATACACCCATGTAATTTTTATATTGAGTTTGCGCTTTTTTCCCCTTTAAACTACGGTCGTAAAAACCGATATGCGGCAAAGCTCTAACTGCGATATCCGAGCGGGTACGAAGGGCGAACTCGTATCCTAGTCCACTACCCCCACTCCTTTTCCGGGAGCCCCACTCCTCTTGGAACAGCTCACCGCCACGAAATAAAAATATTATACATTTTGTGAATTAATAATCGTAAAAATATTCGAAAATTTTTAAAAAACCCTTTCCTCTATGATTTTATAAAATCTAAAATCTCGCCACGAAAATTCCAGAGAGTGACTTTTCTGTCGAGTTCGCCCTTAACAGAAAACTTTAAAATGCGAATATCTCGAAACTACGTTTTGTCGAGTTCGCCCTTCGTACCCGGAGCGCCTCAGTTGTACAATACTTTCATTTAGTGTCAGAAGCGGGATAAAACAATTTATACTAACCGGGAAGTTGATATTGGCGGGATTAAATGCGGCGATAAATTTTCAGTAAAAAATCAAAAAATCTCGTTTCCATGAGAAACGTCAATAGGTTGTTATATTAGCCGATTTTAATAACATAATAAAGGTAGCAGTTTTCCACCATTTTATACAATTAGAGCATTTTAATTGTGATTTTTCCTTTTCAATTAACACTAAAAATTACCGACTCTTTTGAATTGATGGATATATTTTTTTAATAAATTTTATATTAAGCTAGAAGATCGCTGTTGTAGCAAAAGAGCAGTAAAACACAAAAATGGTGACTACATTTAATGCGGAGACAATGGAAGAGAATTAAGAACGTCAGCGCGGGGGAGTCCATACAAGCTAGGCCAAGTAACAAAGGCTTTCTCACCGAGCCGGATTCCGTTTTCATTTCAGCTGTACTTCGGTTTTGTTATAGGCAATTCACTCGTCGAGATCATTCAATGTATGCTAATACAAGGCACTTTGTTACCCTTTAACGTCTTCCCCTCTCGGTAATAACAAAAGGCCCTATCCTATGCAATAGTGTTCCCGATTTTCCCTCCTTCCATGAAACTTTGGAATTTATTTACAATATTTTTATTTTTTATTATAAAAACCTTTGCCATTTTATTAAAACATAATATTTTAGGTAGAGTATTTTCCTCCAGTATTTTCTCAGGAAAAAACCACGGAATTTCAAGCTCCGGGATAGCAACAGAATTTTTTTTAGAATATACTGTATTTATTTTGGACATTATTTTTGCCATGAGCGGGATTAAAATATTACAATAAATTAGAGATAACATTAATAAAATTGAGATGAGCTGAAATGATTGAGAGAGGAAGGCTCATTGACAATGAAATGAGGCGCTCCGGGTACGAAGGGCGAACTCAACATCGGACAAATTTTTTTTTCATTTTCAGATTCTAGACCTTTTGATGAATACACCCATATAATTTTTATATTGAGTTTGCCCTTTTATCCCCTTTAAAATACGTAAAAACCGATATGCGGCAAAGCTCTAACTGCGATATCCGAGCGGGTACGAAGGGCGAACTCCACATCGTAGTCCACAACCCCCACTCCTTTTCCCATTCCAGAGCATGACTTTCTGTTGAGTTCGCCCGTAACATAAAACTTGAAAATGCGAATACCTACCTCGAAACTACGTTTTGTTGAGTTCGCCCTTCGTACCCGGAGCTCCTCAAATAATTAAAAATTCAGAAAAGGCGCGGGAATGGGAGGCTCAAAAAAGGTATCGACTTTAGGTACTTTTTTTTTACACGCAATTACGTAAATCACGAAAACTGTAAATTTGAATAATAAGACTACTCATTGAATTTTAATTTTACTTATTTATTTTATTCTAAAATTTGCTTTGGTCTCTTTGCTAATAGCAGTGTAGTTGATAGGCTGGGCAGTTGATATTTTCAACATTTCGGTGCAGTTGATCGCCGCTGGTGCAGTTGATGTCGGCTCCGGTGCAGATGACCAACGCCCACCGTCGGAGCCAAACTACGGATCATTTTCCTACACTAATGAAAAATAACCGAGTCTAAACAACACAATAAATAAGGTCTCTTCGTTATTTTCTGCGAAATGATCAAACCTCCTTTCATTTTGAATCTTAATTGGGTACCTACCTCCTTCTATTCATTATTTAAAAAACAAGAAGGGAGAAAAAAAAAACGCAAATGAGATCATTAGGTAGTATACGAGTGGGCTTAAATCTATTCGTAGAGGGATTAGGTGAAAATTGAGTAAAGCCTCTTTCCTTATTAATGAAGGACGCCCAGAATAAAATCACTATTCTACGCAAAGTCTATCGACTTCTACTGCCCATTGTAATCGTGAGCTAAATTTTTTTTGACTATTATTAATTTTGGACCTGCTCTGATGGAATTGTAAAAAAGTACATAATTAAATAAAATTTCAAGTTCACTCGAAAATTGTTGAAGTAAACTTATTGTTAACTTCGAAAAAAACTCCACAAAAATCAATAAATATTTTAACGACTACAACATTTAAAGCACACCCAATTTAAAAATTAAATTTTAGGAGGTTTTGTCAGTTCAACGATGAAACAAATGAAACGACCTCGATGATAAAAATACGTATTTAACAATAAAATCGATTAAATATTTAACCTTTGCTTTTAAAAATATGAATACCTAATAAAACTTGCAAAAATTCCGAGACTATTGAGCTGAAAAGCTTTATTTTTGTGATCACGACGTTCAGAGGATCATACTCGTAATATGGTGGAAATGTAGGTTATATTTATTTTATTCATGGGTATACGCTTACGTACTCGGCCGTATTCGGCATATTTTATGTTGGTCAAAATATTTAGGGGTAAGGAGGTGGCCTAAAGAAGAGTTCACTCCATGTGTATTTCGCTCAGATGGTTCTGCAGCTTATAATATATCAATCAAAGTTTCAGGGGATTACGCCTTGAGAGAATGCAGCGCATTTGGCACGCTTATAATTTATTAGAAGCATCATCCGATATAGGCGCAGAACGTATAGTCCAATTCGCATTATAATAATTAATAACTAATATACTACAAAATTATTATAAATATAAATAATTATACTAAAAAATAACTACAGTAATCAATAGTTAAATAAATTGGAAATCTGGATTATGTTTATTCATTCTTCTGAGAGAAGGGCTGGCTGATACGGTAAAGTTGGTAGAGTTTCCCATGTATGGCTATCGTCAGTAAGTGGAAAATTTAAAGCTAATGTTTGATTCAACTTCATTGGTAAACGAAATGGGAGAATAAAAAGATTTTGCCGAAATTAAAAAACCTTGGATAACGATCAATCGTTATAGTTATAAATGTTTAAAATAATAAAGAAAAAAGAAGAAAAAAACAATTGAGTGATTATGACTATTTGATACTCAGGGGATTTAAAATTTTGATCTTAAAGACAAATAAGGGAACGTAAAGCTTCAGATTTGGCTTAGCCTAGAAAGATAAACATTTTACGTTAAACTGGACAAAACCAGAGTTCCGATATAGGAAATGAAAGATTTTTTTTTACTCTTATCATTGTATGATCAAAGGGGGATGTAGAATTTTTGAATCTCTGACCACGCATTTCTAAATGGTGGCGGGCTTTTGAATTTTGACGAGAAATCAGAGAACTTTAGAGTCGAAGTAATTGGTTTACTAACTTTGACGAGTTCTCGAGTTGCCATTGTTCTTTTTGAACGGTCCATTCAAAGGATTTTTGGTGAAACTTGAAAAATCAAGAGATTCCCTTGATTGTTGACTGAGAAAAGAAACACCGAATGAGGCCACCGATTTAATGAAGCCCCTATGATCAACAATGAGAATGTATTCTGATGAATGATAATTTATTATTCTCTGATTTTCATTTAAGCTTGTGGGTACACAACATATGTTGAAATTATAATCAGAGTCAAATACATCATACACAATACATCTTCTTCCTTTTTTTCTAAATTTAGTGGTGATGAACCATCCCACAATTGGTGACCCACGACGAACACAGCGATGAAACACAACAAGGTGCATATGAGGCGCTCCGGGTACGAAGGGCGAACTCGACAAAACGTAGTTTCGAGATATTCGCATTTTAAAGTTTTCTGTTAAGGGCGAACCCGACAGAAAAGTCACTCTCTGGAATTTTCGTGGCGAGATTTTAGATTTTATAGAATCATAGAGGAAAGGGTTTTTTTTAAAAATTTTCGAATATTTTTTACGATTATTAATTCACAAAATGTATAATATTTTTATTTCGTAGCGGTGAGCTGTTCCAAGAGGAGTGGGGCTCCCGGAAAAGGAGTGGGTGTAGTGGACTAGGATACGAGTTCGCCCTTCGTACCCGCTCGGATATCGCAGTTAGGGCTTTGCCGCATATCGGTTTTTACGTATTTTAAAGGGGAAAAAAGGGCAAACTCAATATAAAAATTACATGGGTGTATTCTTCAAAAGGTCTAGAATCTGAAAATGAAAAAAAAAAAATTTGTCCGATGTCGAGTTCGCCCTTCGTACCCGGAGCGCCTCATATGTACACTCTTTCAACATACAATCACCGAACGAACGAGAATAGCTTCCGGCACGTCTTGATCATCTATCGACGACGCGTCGCCAGCAATTCTTCACTCGTCAACAGTTCCGCACCTCTTCGACCCACTGAATTGGTGGAACTTTAACAATTTCAACCTAGGAACGAACATCTCGACATCTGCGACACTCACGTCACAGCTCGACAGTTCGCATTCCAGCAACTGCACAGACATCATCGCTCGACACACAGCACCTAAGACCTTCACCGTGGGGGGGGGGGGTAATGTGGGTACACAACATATGTTAGAATTATAATCAGAGTCAAATACATCATACATCATCTTCTTCCTTTCTTTCTAAATTTAGTGGTGCTGAACCCCCCAAGCTAATGAGATATGCACAAGATATCAAACAATGTTGAACATAAAAAAATTTAGCTGGGTCATGTAGGATCGAAGACGGAGTAAAAAATTGAAGCAAAAACCAGAGGAAGCGTATGAATTAAAAAATGTAATATATAGACAGAGAAATGTTTGATGCACCTTTTCGCAGTGGGAAAAGCGTTAATTCGAATTCAAACGGTGCTCTGCGCTAATCGGAATTGAATAAAAAAGGAAAATTGTTTCATTTAGATTCAAGCCGATGTGAAGGGATGCAGTCAGACGAATTCGATTTCGGATTTTAGCGCGAGGCTTTTTAGCTCAAAATCCTATTGAAGGTTTTTCTCCTGCATCCGAATAATGAAGGGCTAAAATGATTGTTATCTTCATCGATTTTAGGATGTCAATAAGGTAATAATGGGCTATAAATATGACGTTTCTTTGTTTTCAAATTTTTAAAAAACATTTGAAATATTAAAGGACGATATGGTGTTCACCTGTCAGTTTACGGGTCTTGTAAACTCTGTCTAGAGTGAAACTTGGTTCAAAATCCCTTTAATATTTGAACATCACTTCCGATAATGTGATCTCCTTACTTTCCACTTTCCGGAAGCCTCAATGACAACACCTTTTATATCAACGTTTACTCTTCGAAGGTTTTTTAATCGAAACTGCGGCTTTGGAGGGTGTAAGGAAAAAAAAAAGGTTTTCTCGTTCGAGAATGTGGTTTTAGATAATCATTAAAATGAGGCGTCCCGTGTTTGACACACAAAATAGAGTAATTGCTTTAATTTCGATTTAATCGCAGGCGTCCTCCATTAACCAACTTGCCCAATTTAATGCCTCCATTAAGAAGAGTAATTGAAATACTATAACAAATCAAATTAGTCGGAAAACTAGATCGATTCTCACATATTGAAAGTCCTTATTTAATATATCGTTTTGGACTCTAAGGTTCTACGTGTATTGGGCATAAAGGGGCGAATGCTTTCGAGGGTATTTCAACAGTTGTGTTCGCCAACATGTTGCATCTAATATATCTTCCTCTCTCCCGTCTAATTCAATGTGAACCCTCTCCTGATGGGAATTAAATTTCTTTACATGCTCGGTTCAACCAAGTGAGAAACCACTTTAGTTGTAGGTAATGCTCTTATCTGATAATATTACAAAATAAAAGAAGAAAAAAAAAACCTCAACACCTTCAGAGATAATTAGGTAACAATGCTCATGTTAGGTATATTCGGAGAAGTTTTGATAATCGCATTAAAATTGCGGTCTTGAGGTACCGTGTTGTTTTAGGTAATTCCCAAACAGGGTCTCTAAGATATCGACATTTAATTATTTTCAAAAACCCATGGCAACTGTAATCGAAATAGATATGTAAGACACGGTTTAAAAAAAGTATTTTCTATATAAATGGCCCAGCATCTAATTAAAAACATTATAATAAAAAATTAAAATTTTCTAAGGCATTCTTAGAGGTTCAAAAGATCGGAAACTTATATTTCGCGAAAATGTTCGCCTTACAAAAGGAAAATACGTTATGAGGAAGATGAAATGGAAGCTATTAATAATTTTTAACTTCCTTAAAGAAGTTATTGTGATACCCTCCACGTCGGGTTTTTGGGGAGGGGTCTTCCAGACCCCGGAGGGTAAATTCGAATATGGATCTACACCGATCTCAACTTTGTCTGTGGTTCCGGCCGGCCGTAGCATTTTTGGAGTGCCACATGGCCACAGTTTTCATCCGATTTTCACCAAATTTCACACAAATTTCTTTAGCCGGTGAAGAAGAATGTAACGAGGGCGATTTTTAAATTTCGAAAAAATGGCGGAGATATATCGGTTTGAATTTTAAAAAATTCACTGCGGCCGAACCGTTGGTCCGATTTTCACCAAATTTTCACCAATTACTCCTTTTATTTTTTAAAAATTTTTGGTGTAAAAAAATTGCCACTTTTTAATTAACATTTTTTTTACTATGGAGAAATTTCATACTTCTACCCATTACGAGAGGCACATCCGTAGGCCAAAGAATTATTTCTACCTTGACACTTAATAAATTTTTGAAAAAAAAAAAAAAAAAAAAAAAAAAAACCGGAAAATTAAAAAAAACAAACCTGCAAAATTTTTCGAAAAAAAAAAACTTCCTCCTCCGTTGTACTTCCCCCTCTGTTTACTTCCCCTGACTTATATTCCCCCCTCTGTTATATTTCCCCTCCCATATACTTCCCCCTCCTTGTACCTCCCCTCGGTTAAACTTTCCCCCTCCTATATAGTTACTTCTCTTTAAGGAAGTTTTCGTTGTAAGCTCTTCAAACAAGTACTTTAAATCTCGGTTATATGTATCGTTCGTAAGTGTCTGGTGCTTTAGAGGGAAAAAAGTGAAAAAAAAAGGTAATTTCAGAGTGTTGAGAGCTCTTAGCGTGTTTTATTAATTAAAAAAAGAGTGTTTATAAGTAACCAGAGCTTTTAAAACAATAGTGGAGGTTTTAATTGCTCACTTAAGCAATGAATACACTTTATTCCACCTTAAGAGTTAGTGTCTTGAAATAACCCGAGGGGAAAAAAAAAGTTGAGAGGTCAGAAAACATTCGCAAAAAGAGAGAGAGAAAAAAACCTTTATGGGAATGTTTAACTTCGGTCTGGTTTTTCCAGGATATTTATCTTGTTTTTTTCTCACTTTCCCCCCTTTTTTTACTCGGACATCTAGGGAGAATAAATTATGAAGATAGAGTCTGGCAGTCTCACTTGTTAAACATGGTTGCAGTAATACATGAAATCTTCAGGATTAAAAAATTGGACATTTTAGAACTTTGTTTTCCTAAATCAAAATAATTAATTTCTGCCCAGTCGATTATTTATTAAAACATGCAATCGATTAATTTTTTGTGAGTTTACATGATTTAAAAAAAATTCGATTACCCCTTCTATTTTAAATACATATTTAACTAAAATCCCCTTGATTAAGGGTAAAACAGTGTAGTTTTTCCGGAAAAGGGGGTCGAAGATCCACAGATACTAAAATAATTAAGCATTAATTTCAAGCATGAAACTGAATATTATATGTTTGCCTTCCGAGTTTAAACGTTTTAGAAATTAGTAGGTATAATGCATGTATTTCCAACTATGTAAACCCTCGCAACACTCCAGCAATGCAGAAGTGTGTAATGGTTTGAACCCTGAAAGGCAAAACTTTCTGAGCCTCATCGAATAGCTCAAACAGTACATTTTCTTCATTAAAATTTAACAATTGTTACCCAGAAAAAAATTAAGCTTCTCTCGAAGAGGCCGAAAGGAAAGGAAAATAATTTATTGATTGCTTACTTTGACCTACAACAACGCTTTGGAGAGGCCGGATTTAGGTGGACTTAAGATACCGGACCTTCCAAGTTTGAATTTATTACTTTCACTACTAAAAATTTATTTTTTATATATATTGTTTAGTTTGATTATAGTAATAACACAGTCTCTAGATTACCCAGTAATCTAGAGATATGTTGTTTTCACTCCTCTCTATGTGGAAGCGGTAGTCTCGAAAGGGAAAAGCTCCTTATCAAAACGAAACAGAATCTGTTATCTTTTTCAGTAATAACCAACACTTTCTTCAACGAAACAGAAGCAATGAAAGAGGAGGAAGAGCTTCAAAATCTATAATAAATTTTTAACTATTTTACCTGAAAACATTTATAATTGACCCTTTATTAATCGCTCCGCTTGAAATTAGCAATTTGCCGGAATGAGGGATGAGTTTTTATTGAGATATTAAAGAATCAATTGATAAAATGTAAGCTGAATCTCGACGTTTTCAAGGAAGATAGTAGAACGAGGACGGTGAGGATGCTGAAGGTGAAGGGAGACATGCACGTCCGTGTGTGTGTGAGAGAATGAGAGAGGGCCTGGAAATTCAATAGATGTAATAAAGTGGGCAGAAAGCCAATAGGAGACAGTTGGTGTGAAGTCAGTTCCCTTGCCCCTCTTTGTACAGCAGTCAACCGTCCTCGGTGCCTATTGTACGGCAATCAATACCTCTTATCCTTAGAATCTATTTTAGAATCGTAATTCTGTCATCTAAAGATTTTTTTTCTTTTATTTGCGGGGGGAGGTAATAGTCTACCCAATTGGGCTTATTAAGCTCTGAAAGTGACGTCATTATCAACCTAAGTAGCAAATTAATTTTTTTTATGAATATTTTTAAATCTTTAAAACTAGGGCTAGTATATCCTCAATAGCAATTTTTAATCTGACAGAACTTGGTAATAAAGATATCTGTCCCTCACTTTCCCTATCGGAACAGCACAACGACATTTCAGGTGCTTTAAAATAAAATCAGTCTAAAAACGCCTTTAAACTCTAGAGACCACCACAGAAAGATAGACTTTAATATGCTGTTCAACTATACTTCAGTCTCCTTTAGAAGGGTTTTTTTGAATTTTACTTCCAAGTATTGAAACAAGATCTGAAGTTTTGAAAATTTCATTGATAAAAGTAAAGAACCTTTTCAAATCACTCCTTTTTTGATCAGATTTTTTTCCATTAAGGATTGAGTCCAGTTTTAATCAAGTTAAGTAAAAATAAAATTCTAAATAAGATTAACATTTGTCAGCTGACAGTTGGCTACCCCGTGGTTCCAAAATGAGATACTTAAGCCCCATGCCTTCCCATCTCTAAATTTCAGTATACCCGATGCATTAACATCATTGTTTTACCCTCCACGTCGAGTTTTTGGCGAAGGGTCTTCCAGACCCCGGAGGGTCAAACTGAATACTGATCTTTACCGATTTTTTTAACATGGAATAGTGTTTTTTAGTTTAGATTCAGCATGCCAAAATGATTTGAGGAAGCACCTCCCTTACTAAATAAACATCGGGTAGGTCGCTTTTGTAGAAGCCCGGAGGCATGATGTTCCATATAGATAATACCTACGCCCCGGGACCCATGGGGATGCATCTAACCCTGGGTTCCCGAATCAAGGACAAATTCGAAAAAAGTTGTCCGAGTAGCGGAATGGGTTCTAGATGGTCCGGGCTGGGTCTTTAGATATTTAGACATCCGGATTACGGTCACAGCGATAGCAGTTGTGGTTTGTTTTACTTGCCCCAAGGGCTGGTGCTTCCGAAACCATATCTGCCCCAATGAAAGCGGCAATGATTGAGTGTTACGCCGGGCCCAACAGTTCCAACCGCCGATTCAGATTCAGCCGTCTTCTCCTTTCTATTTTCTGCTGTACCTTTACTTTTTTGGAGTTACCAGCAACTTTTTTTTACGGTTGATGCCCCTCCTTCCCAGGCTGTTGGGGTCCAGCGAAGGCCCCCTGCTCGAGATGCGAGGGAGGTGCATAGCGCCATTTTGCCTACTGGTGTGAATTTTTATTGATCCTTTACAGTTGAAGAGCTTAATCGAAACTTTAAAACATGCCTTCGTTTTCTCATAGTGGGTTATTCGAATAGAGTTGTTATAGTAGGCCATATCATTCATTGTCCCGATCCCTTGAGTTTGCTGATGGGAATATAACACTCTGTTTTGAACATATGTTTGAAAGGGGTGGACCATGTTTTGACCTCAACTGACTCCGCTTAATTTCGTTCCCCTGATTAAAACAGACTGTAAGTTATTGTATAAGTTATAATTTTATTATACCGTTAGTTCTTCATCAATGCTAAACTTATGTTTCCTTAGCTCTTATTATGCACGTTTAACGACTAGTAAACATCATTCACGCGAATTGATTTAGGTCACTGATTTTGACTTCATACCGGATATGGTGGCCGCGCGGGTTAAGGCGTTAATCCCATACGGGAAAACACCACTGACGCGAGGGTGATATAACTCACTCTTTAGTTGAAAGCTCCTCGTAATTAAAAAAAAACCTAAAATATGCTACTTCTCCGTTCGATTGCATTTGGCAATTCACCTATTTGCATAAAAGTTGATACATTTACGAATTTTTAAATTCGAGGGACGCTTGCTATTGCCCGGTTCACCCGCAATAACTTTGAAATGCCAGAAGTTATGTGTAGGTTTTATTTATTTCTATTGTCGTTTAAGGAGGTATGATGGTTTTTAAGTGAGTTACTTTGCAAATTTTTCGTTGTTAACAACGGTTTTCGGTTTTCCCCTTTTATCTCCGAAACCTTCGCTCAAAACGAATAAATGTCATAAGTAAAAGTCGTAGCTACGGAAATTTCCTACAAAAAGACCTCATTGGTTTTTTGTCAGAGCAATACTAAAGGAGATATGAGGGCTCTTAAGTGAGTTGCTTTGCAAATTTTTCGTGTGAGCAACGGTTTTCGGTTTTTCCCTTCTATCTCGGAAACCGTCGCTCAAAACGAAGAAATATCCTAAGTAAAAGTTGTAGGTACAAAGATTTCCTACAAAAATTTCTTTATTCATTATTTGCGTAAGAGCAATATTTAAGGAGTTATGAGGTTAAAACTAATAATCCTACAGAGCCTGTCTGAAAACTTAAAACCTTCATATCTCCTAAAATATTGCTCTGACGGAAAAAACCAATAAGATATTTTATGTAGTAAATTTTTGTAGCTACAACTTTTACTTAAGACATTTTTTCGTTTTAAGCGACGGTTTCCAAGATAGAAGGGAAAAACCGAAAACCGTTGCTCACAACGAAATATGTACAAAGCAACCAACTTAAAACCCTCATATCCCCTTAAATAGAGCCTACACATTTAGAAACTTGGCAAAAACACGGATCGAAGGAAACGTAAGAGGCCAATAGCAGAGTCGGTCCTAAATGAAGTTTTACGGAGCAGCGCATTGTCGGTGCACACCAAACTTCGAAAAGAATACTAAATTAAACAATTTTTTAAAATTCAATAGTAGTTAGGAGCCCGCAACTACTATTGAATAAAATAAATTAATGTAATCCGGCTGACTATCACAAAAGTAAAATAAATTAACCAAACCTCAGCTGAAATATGACGAAGGTTAAGAGGAAACCACTCGGTCATTTGTAAAAAAAAAAGTTTAATTTTATACGAATTTACAGACTGGTGAAGGGCGGTGTCAAGAGCAAGATTGAAATTCAATCAAGGCGAACGAGTGTACTTGACTGGCTGACTGTTTTACAGCATCGAAAAAAAGGGGAGAATATAGATCACTTCGCGGGGCATTATTTTGGTCAACGGCATAAGCAAAGGAGTTTCTCACTAATAATTTACATGTTGATTTTTATAAAAGGCAAAAAATAAATCATCATTTATTACGTTGAAAAAAGAGGGATCAGAGTTTAAATAATTTGGTGGTAGCCAAATGGGATTAACTCAACTTTGAATCCTCGTAGCGGTGGGTGAATGGGTTGGAGGCTAAAGTCGAGGGAGCATCTTGTATTAAATTCGTTCCGGCATAAAGCTTAGTGCTACATCTTACCCCTTTTCCAACCATTCATTTAATTCCTATTTACTAAGCTCTTGGCTTTGTTTAGATTTATTTGGGAAAGATAAGAAGCTTTTCTGTTGAAGAATAAACAAAAATGGGATCATCATCATTAGATAGAGAAAGTATTTTATGGCTTCAATACTTTATAACCCCGCACACGTTGAACCATGTAAAATCGTTATAAACGGACCTTTGCATGTAAAAACAAACCAGCTAACCAGAATAAATCACGGAATGCCACATATGTCGGGAGGATGGGCGGAAAGGCTCGCTCGTTTCGTACATCGAAAAATGCTTTGGTATATAAATCGAGGAGAAATCGTGAACGATTGTTAAAAGAAAGACCCGCCTACTTCTTTTCCACTCTAATTTTTCTCCTTTAAAAAACTTCTCCTGCTATTCTAAATCGGTAGACAGTTTTTGGAAACTTAACGTCCCCGTAGGCCGTCCTTTTTAGAAAATCGCAACGGAGACAGTTGGAGTTTCGAAGGAAAATTTTAATGCTAAAGAAGTCCATTTACTGGAAGTCCTTAAAGTGCCATCGTTTTTTCTTTCGGCTTTCGGTAACTTTCCAATTTAGTTTGACATATATGGAAAAAAAATTGTATGATTGCTATAAAGAAGCTGTTAGGTTTCGACAGATTTGAAATAAGGGCCAATTTTGTTTTATATTTCTTCAGAGAGAGCGATGTTTTCTGAAATGTGAAAGCATAAAATCCTGAATACATTTGATGGTTCCGCTTTTATTGTTTATAAAAATTTCCTTGTTCGTCACCTTTTTTTTCCTCCCAACCGGGCACCTAATAATGAGGATTTAAGAGAGTAAGTATATTGAAAACTTTGTTTGGCCTCATTTTAGCTAAAAAGGGGCTCGCTATACACTGATTATAAAGAAAGGACGCGTAAAAGCATAACAGTGTTTTAGAATAAAATTTAAATAAAATTGCCTAAATAAATATGGTTTGCTCGAGTTTGTTGCTTCACTTTCCCAGCTTTAAGTTAATCTTTAAATTTATAGAAAAATAATAATAAAACCCACCTGCCGGGAGCAAATACAACTTATCTTTTGTTAAACGTAAAAAAAACCTTTATAAATTCGTTTCTTCAAGAAAAGAAAAAACGGAAATGGGTTTTTACGACAAGGCCAGAAGAAAATTCTAGTCTCTTGCCAACAATACCTTCCTCCAAAGGGTTACTCGGAGATTTATGATTAGGACCTGAGTTAGTAATCGGAAGGGATGGATGGAATTATAACGAATTAGGCATATTCATTAGCCCTTTAAGTGGCCCCCAATGTGATTCCTGACAGTTATTCTTCGGACGATTAATTATAATTGTTTCAAAACAAATTTAGGGCATTGATATTCAAGCTGTAATAATTATTCTCCGTTATAAATGTTTTTCATGATTCATTGGTGAAGGTTCTGTCTTTACTTCCACGGCTGTATTCCTGTACTTTCTATGATGTTTCCTAATTTTTTTTTTCATTCTTTGTGCATCCAATTATGTGTGTATTAACAAAATGTCAAAGGTCATCTCCATCTCATTCTTTTCTCAAGATTTTACATTTCCGTCTGCTTATTAACTTGCCTTCCAGTCAAATCCTCATAGGATTTTCTTGGGGAAAGGGATGTTTGCTTTCCCCTTATGCTTTGAATTATCCAGGAAAGCGTATCCCGCCGGAAAAAAAATATAAAAGCACTACATAATAATATATAAATTAATAATTTAACAAGTGAAGGTTAACACAAAATGGCACAGATTTTCATTGATAAATTGTCTTTTTAAAGATTAAGATTTGGCGTGTTTTTAGATATTGTTTTAGAGTTATCGGGTTTGCGTTTTGGGGCGATATATTGTGACGTCGAGTGTATTCTTGTGTGAGCGTGGGTGATATCTGTCCTAGGCCGGAGGGGTGTTAACATCCAGGAATTTCGCATCCCTCCTTTCATAGTCGAAACGCTTATCAGCGACTAGATAATGTCGAATCTGTCGGCACCGTTCCTTAGAGTTACAAATTTCTGAAATGTTTCTAACATACGTATAAACATTCGATGATGAAGGCTTCTTCACCGAACCAACATTTTTTCTAGAGGATTCATATAAAACCTGATGATTCACCCTAACCGTATGATGTTATCGAATCTCATTTTCTCAAGTTGAAGATCATTAGTTTCTATTAGGCCGTTGAAGACGTTCAATTATCATTTTCTCAACTCCGCTCCTTCCCTTTTAATTTCGAAATTAAACTTTCAAAAGATTCAAACCATTTGTTAGAAGGGTTAATTAAAATGGTATTAGAATGTTTTTGAATGCGTTTAATTAAACATTTTGTTTTATCTGGTTGTCTAGATGAGCTGTCTCCACCCCAAACCATGAACCCTTCTCATTACTCTCACTACACGGAGCTAAGAAAATTAACATGTTTTTTACATTTCTCTTCTAGTGTTGCGAAAAAAAAATTGCTAATTATAACACCGCCATCTTGATTAATCAAGCGATTAATCAATTTTTCGGTTCTTTCGTACGAGAGAGGCTTTGAACGTTTGATGAAGACTAAGAGGACTGTGGGAAAAAAGGCCGTGAGAAGGGGGTTATGATTAAACAGGGCCATTCCTGATTAATATTAAACCGAAGACTTGGTTTCATTTTTGTCTGACAGTTGCTCCCCCTCTTTCAAGTCTTCAAGCTGGAAAAAGGGACGGGAAAATTTTAATTATAAACTCATAAATATTAATTTTGGAAACATTATGAAGATGTTAATAAAGTATACGTAATACTTGGAGATTTATGGCAATGAATGGCGAAATCCAGTTACATTTTTTTTCACCCTCGGTCACGAATCCTGTTTTTTCAGTCAGGCCGTCCGGTCCCATTGGACGTCGAGTTCGGGAAAAAAATGTTTCCCGCGTCCCCCACAAAATGACATAGTGCCAAAAACCACCATTTCAAGCCCATAGAAAGTTAATTTTATTACTTAATTAGTGATTTTAAAAAAAATATTTTTCCGAATCAAATGAACAACTTCAAATATCCCCGAATAGAAAGGGGGAAAAAAGATTAAAAAAAGGATCGAATCATTTTCCTTTAGACGGCCTTCAGTCAAAGCTATTGCAAAGTGGCGACAGCTGGAAGGGTCAGAGGAAACTTCGTGAATATTTCCCCGCTCTCCGACAACGACAACCGTTGCCCTTTTCATCCGTACATCTCTGTTCCGAATTTCACGATTTGTCATAAATCAGCATAAAAGTGCTAAACCCGTTTTATATTTTTCACTTAAACTGTTTCTGTGAGGGGATTTTGCGTCAAAAAATATCAGGGTAAGTAAAATTGTATCAAAAATTCATACAATACGCTGATAAAATACGCAGGGCGCACATCGCTTTAGCATACCAAATCAAGTAGTAAAGTGTCCATAATCATATTTAGAAAAAGAAAAAAAGAAAAAACGTCCGGCGAGGGTACTAGAATAATTTCCCTTCGGATAGGAGAGTTAAACTATTATTCCCGATCTGTTGGGAAGGAATTATTCCAGTTAAAATCCTTCCACGAGCAGCTGGGATTCCAACCCTCCGCGTGAGACTGACTCGAATTTAATTAAACTATAATTTGTTATTCATTGAAATAATTTCGGCATATTTTCGGTGATGTACATACAGACAGTAAAGATTAAAAAAATTTACGTTTTAATTTTTATTGCGTATGTATTCCGCAAGGGTTTTACTATCACATAATTAAACAATAAAGGAGGAAGAAATGACTGAGAGAACGGGTATCTCAAGACGCGTTTCGGCATAAAAAGCCTCGTCAGGTGAGCTATTCCTTCTATCTCAATCATTTCTATCTTTTCACTGTGCCTTTATCTCCGAGATTTAGTAGACACAGCGGGAAGCCGGAAACAAACAGTCTCCCTCAAGCTCACCGCCGCCACCGTTCTCCAAGAGATAGAGCCACTCACCACCTCATTATTGGTTTTTAATTTTTATGACAGATTTGCTGTCATGGCCTCTACATTTACATTTTAATTTTTATTGCGTTTTTATTCCGCAAGGGGGTTGATTTTACTATCATATAATTAATCCATAATGGAGGAAGAAATGACTGTGATAACGGGTATCTCACGACGCGTTTCGGCTTAAAAAGCCTCGTCAGGTGAACTATTCCTTCTATCTCAATCATTTCTATCTTTTCACTGTGCCTTTATCTCCGAGAGATTTAGTAGACATAGCGGGAAGCCGGAAACAAACAGTCTCCCTCAAGCTCACAGCCGCCACCGTTCTCCAAGAGATAGAGCCACTCACCACCTCATTATTGGTTTTTTAATTTTATGACAGATTTGCTGTCATGGCCTCTACATTTACATTTTAATTTTTATTGCGTTTTATTCCGCAAGGGGGTTGATTTTACTATCATATAATTAATCCATAATGGAGGAAGATATGACTGTGATGAACGGTATCTCACGACGCGTTTCGGCTTAAAAAGCCTCGTCAGGTGAACTATTCCTTCTATCTCAATCATTTCTATCTTTTCACTGTGCCTTTATCTCCGAGAGATTTAGTAGACATAGCGGGAAGCCGGAAACAAACAGTCTCCCTCAAGCTCACAGCCGCCACCGTTCTCCAAGAGATAGAGCCACTCACCACCTCATTATTGGTTTTTTAATTTTTATGACAGATTTGCTGTCATGGCCTCTACATTTACATTTTAATTTTTATTGCGTTTTATTCCGCAAGGGGGTTGATTTTACTATCATATAATTAATCCATAATGGAGGAAGAAATGACTGTGATAACGGGTATCTCACGACGCGTTTCGGCTTAAAAAGCCTCGTCAGGTGAACTATTCCTTCTATCTCAATCATTTCTATCTTTTCACTGTGCCTTTATCTCTGAGAGATTTAGTGGACACAGCGGGATGTTATCTTAGCCATTTCTTCCTCCATTATTGGTTAATTTTATGATAATTAAAAAAAATTGTACTAATAATTTATACAATAAACTCGATAAACTCGTTAAAATAAACTTTAAAATAAAAAATATTGATAAAAATAAACTTTTTAACAAATAAACTTAATTTTGATCTTGAAGGGTGTGGTGCTAAAGAAATGTGAACACCCTGCATGTTTTGTCAGCCTGTTTTTTTCATCATTTTAACACTTAAGTTGATTAATACCGTGAGTAATTGAAAATAATTGAAAATTAAAAATGGAAAATTTTGCAAAAATCGGACTATGAAGGAAAAAGTGACATCCAGATACAGATCTAACGTTTAGGGAAAAAAATCATTTTAACCCCGTGGGGCCTAAAAGAGCCATTTCCGAAAAACTGTCTAGGTTATAAAAAAAAAGGAGGAAAATCCACTTCATCCTGTAGCAAATATTAATATCCTTCTGGAAGACAATATCAATTATTTATAAACCTTTTTTTAAAAAGAGAATTAATTCATCCTTTTTTTTTCATTATACTCTTTTCATTTCTGAGCCATATTGATATGAAAAGCTCTTTTACCTTGTTAAGCAGTGAATACAATATAAAAATAGAAAAGTATTAATCCTGCCATGCAGAAAAACATGGTGAATTTTTTTTAAAAATTGTTGATGTATTTTAATTGATGCCGAAGTATTATAATAAAATAATAAAGTTTTGTTTTTAATGTTAGTTAAGGGAGACGCTCTTTTTTTCCCGGTATAATTTTCCTAAATCATTATCGAGAAAAGATGTTTGAACGAAGGACGTCGGCTAATGGAGAAATAATACAAGAGGCACGTGCCACTGGTTATGCTTTTCAGATAAAGTAAAGCAATAAAGAGGAGCGAAGAAAACTTAATTAAAAGAAAAAGAGGTAAGGGGCGTGATGGAATTCGGAGCGATACCGGAGCTCTGAGAGGGGAATTACGCTTTTTTTTATTAGAATCCAATTCATCGGAGGAAAAAAAAATCAATCACACCCTTTATTCTAAGATTAAACCTTATTCTAATATTTTTACCCATGTATGTTTTTTCAAATAAAATCTTAAAATCATCGATAATACGAGTCATTTCTCTGAACCACCCACCGTTTACCACCGAGAGTCGAGGAATGTGCTTTTAGAAAGCGTATTCCGTGTTGAAAGAGCTGTTTCGCCTCGCCAAGTACCCAATAAAAATCTTTTTTTAACCTTTAGCAGAGGGGGCACAAACTTTATCTCGGAGGTTATTTTCCTCCTTTTTCACACCCGACATATAGTTCCTTTCTCACCTGTCTTTTGATGAACTTTTCTTTTGATGGACCACTCTTTTTTTTTTACTTTCTCAAAAGGTTCCGGGAAAATTTGCTCATATTCTTTTTAGAAATCGCAGAAAGTTCAAAAAAAGGAATCTTAAAAAGTACCTTCAGTAACAGTAAACGTCGGTATTTATAAAGGAAAGACCCTCTTATAAATAAAATAAATACACGTTGGAAAGATTCAAGATAAGAGTGGAGCCAACTACTTATTCCCGTAAAGTGGACGTTTTGGAGCCTTTTACTCCCATGTCATTCAATAACCATTCATTTTATTTCATACAAATTTTCTCAATTCCATTTTTATCGGTAATAAAGAAATACTCTTTTCGCAAACATTCACTACAAGTAGTTCAATGACAAAAGTACATTATTATATGCTTATAATGTTGTAATTTATAAATAACTTCTCCCTCAACTTCATTTAAACTCCTTCATTAAAACTAATTTACAGAGGGAAACTTTTTTTTCTTTTAAATACGGATTTCTTAAAGTTCTTGGAAGATTTATAACTATGGCTTTTACTTTTCGCTTAAAAGTTATCTTTATAATCCGGATTATCCCATTTTTTTTTATAATGAGTAATTTGTGGTGAAATATTAAAATGACAATTATCTATTCATATTCCCTTCATAAGTTGATTGAAGAGGATTGTCTAGTATAGAAAAGTTGGTATCTACACTCCGCAGTATAATTACTTAGGGAGTTCAAATCGCAAACTGTGATTTTAATTTTTTTTTAATTCAAAAATAATTACATCTGGTGTGAGCAAACAAATGTTCCTATTAGTTGTTTTTTGGGGCTTACTCTCGATTCCCAGTTCGGCGAGAAACCATTTTTCAATCGTAACCTTTACATTAAAAGGAGAGCCCCAATTTTAACTTCCTCAAAGAGAAGTAAATGTGACACCCTGTATGGTGCGGTCTCTGGAAAAGGGCTTTTCAGACTCCGTAGAGAAAAACTGAACGTTGTCTACAGTGCCGGCCGTCCTTGGAATTTTTCCGGAACACTTCATGGCAGCAATTTTCATCAAATTTTTAGAGAATCTCTCTTTTATGGTTAACTGGAAGAAGAGCAAGATTTTAACAAAAATGGCGGAGTTCTTTATGTCTTAAGTTTTGTTTCAAGCTCTATGGCCGTACTGTTGGGTCAATCTTCATCTAATTTTAAAAAAAGTACCTAGGTAGGTTAATAGTTCGGGGGAAATTTGGGTATCCTCGCCTGTTCCGTGTAGCCTGCCTGGGCGAAGACTTCCATATTTTCCACGAAGTTAAAATGAGGTTCTCATTCAAAAGTAGTGGTTTGAAGAGCTTCCAACGAAAACTTCCTTAAAGAGAAGTAACAATATAGGGGAGGAGTATAACGTAGAGGACGTACAACGGAGGGGGAAGTATAACAGAGAGGGAAGTATAAAGGAGGGGGAAGTATAAGGGGGGAGTATAAGGGAGGGGGAAGTATAAGGAATGGGAAGGGAGGGGGAATTTTTTTCCCAAAAATTTTCCGGGTTTTCCTTTTTTTTTGCCCTTTTAATTTTTTTTCGAAAAAATTTCTAAGTTTTTTGTACAAAAATTTTCCGGGTTTTTCTTTTTTTTTTGCGCTTTTTTAAAGTTTTTTTAGTCGAAATTTTCGATTTATTTTTTTCAAAAGGTAGTGTCAAGGTAGAAGTAACGGGCTCTTTGGCCTAGGGATGTGCCTCTCGAAATAGGTAGAAGTATGAAATTTCTCCCTACTAAAAATATTAATAATTTAAAGTGGCAATTATTTTACACCAAAAATTCTTAAAAAATATAAGGAGTAATTGGTGAAAATTCGGTGAAAACCGAATTAACGGTTCGGCCGCAGCGAATTTTTTAAAATTTCAAACAGACATTTCTCCACCATTTTTTCGAAATTCAAAAATCGCCCTCTTTACATTCTTCTTCACCGGCTAAAGAAATTTGTGTGAAAATTTGGTGAAAATCGGATGAAAACTGTGGCCGTAAAGTGTTCCGGAAAAAAAAATGCTACGGACGGAACCACGGACAAAGATGAGAACGGTATCGATCCATATTTGAATTTACCCTCCGAAACCCGACGTGGAGGGTATCACAATAACTTCTTTAAGGAAGTTAATAACGAAGTTGACGTCGCACGCCCTGTACACCAAAATTAAAATTCGCTAATTGCATTTACGCGTTATTTTTGTAGTCGATATTTTAGGTGGAAGACATAGCGAAAAAATGAAACAAAATAAAAGGCCGGATAAAAAACCGTCAATTATTTTCTCAACTAAAAAGGGAAAAAAACAATGCCACACCCTTAGGTTCATTAAGAACAATAATAATAATAAAACAGTAATTGGTAAATAGAGGAATTTTTATTATAACACGTATTATTTTATCCGAGGAAGAAAAAGAAGGTCGTAAATGCTTTCAGCCAGTTCATTTACCAAAATGAACTGAAGAATAATTTACCCATAAAGCCTCCCCACCGCGAATGTAAGGGGCATCCGTAAAACCTTCCATTTTAACTTCGGATTTTTCTCCTGTTTTATTTATCTTCCTTATTTTCCTGTTTAATTTACAGGTGGTGAAGCGAGTTTTAAATAAAAGTATAATATTTGGAAAAAAAGTCATATTAGGTAGTTAAATGAAAAAAAAAAGATAACCCTTGGTTAATAATCTAGAATGTAAATTTTGATGGTAAATGCGCTTGAGCAAACATGCGGAGCATCAATAAATGGTTTTTGTCCAAAATTCAAATGAAGGGATGAAAACGATATTCATGTTAATGATTGATGTGATAACTGATTTTGTGAGAGAGTTCTTGTTTACGATCGAAGTTGATTAGCCTTTTCGGACTTGAGGTTCAGGTGTTCGCTCACTATTAAAGTGAAAGATAAAATAAAAGTTGCTTCTTATTCCATCCTTACGTTTTTTACTTGATTAAAGGAACGCAATTTGTCTTTGTACTACAGGCCGTAAGAGGAGACGCAATTAGTATTGATGAAGTTTCCCTAGCCGTCCAACGAGTGGAAGGGTGTAGTAGGGAAAAAACGAGTCGACTCTCTTATAGACGCGAAATCAGCATTTTATAACAGTGGTCTTTCCTTATCTGCCATATTCCCGTGGTTTTACTTCGTTACCCTTATCTTCAACTTTAAGGCCAATGTCCACTCCAAAAGTTGTGTTTCTCAGACAATAGATGGCGCTGAAAATATTACAGGTTTTTCTCATAGGTTTTAATTTTTTTTGAAAATTTCTAACGTAGATCTTCTTTATTTTGATAAACTTAGAGAGCACTAGAAACAAATTTTCAAAAAAATTTTCCAGGGAAATTTTAAATTTTCTATTTTTTGTAATATTCAAAAAAATTGGAAAAACGGGTACAGGACACATTCCTCTATTTATTTAAAGAATTTTGACGCCCTAAAAACGAAAATCGATCCATAAATTTCCGCGGAAACTCAAAATGTTCAAAATTTGGTCTACTTCAAAAGAAGCGCCGCGCCCTTCGTGTTTCCAAAGTGATGAGTCAAGACTCTTACGACCCCTTATCCCCTCCTCGCCCGTTCTGAAACTATTCATTCAACACATTTATTTCTAATTTTTCTTCTTTTATTTTATCTTTGCAAAAGCAACCTTCTGATTTTCACTTTGAAATTTAAAAAAAAAAGTCCACCGGGCAGGGGTTATGTCCTTTCAATGGCTGACCGGTCATTATAAAAAAAAATTTTTTAAGCACTAAAACAAAAACCAAAAAAAATTTGGACTAAAAATTTTCAAAAAAAAGTATAATTTCCCTTCTTTATAGATTCTCATCCTTTGTACATTCCCCTCCTTTATAGATTCTCCTCCTTTAGGCATTCCCCTCCTACATAGATCTTTAATTTTTTCCTAACTTTGCACAAACAACCTTCTGATCTTTCTTGAGCCAACTGTCCGCTTTATCGACGAATATAGATTTCCTTCATATTACTGAAACACAATGCTGAAAGAAAATTTGGTAGGTAACATGAATGTAGGTATTTTGGAGGGAAAAAAATGAATGTTTTTTATTATCTCTATTTATTAATAAATTATCACTCAAATTTTCGAGACGTATCTCTCAGTGGCATGGAACGACATTGTCGCGGATCGACAAGTTCCGGCAAAAGATAATCGTCGAAAAACCTTTGGAGTTTCGGCAACATTTTTTCTTTCCAAAATGTTTCATCCCTTGGGATTTTTACAACCTTGTACATTTTTTCACTCCAAACAACTAAGTCGCAATATTGTCGATTAGTCACCTCCAGTTGTCCCTGGATCTGGTAAAAGTAGTCGTGCTTTTTGTTAAGATTGCCCTCCTTGTCTAAACAAAAAGCACGACAATTTTCTACAGCCTCTTGAAATGTTGAATTTCGGGCTGAATACGGGCATTTTACCTCCAGCAGCCCGTCATTGTCTACTAAAGAATCCGGCGACGCCGCAATGAACCCGAATTCCTTGTGGATAAACAACCCACACTCTTGGACGATTTTTTCTGGATTATTATGCTTATATTGATTAATGGCGTTCACCTCATTTTCCTTACCATATTTGGTTGGAACTGAGGTGAAGCCTTTTCCGTATAACAATCTATACACCAATTTTGCCGATGGAGTAGTAGGTTTTCTTCTGCATATTTCACCGAAATGAGAGGCGGTGAGTCTACTTCTCCTCTCATAATGCCAAAGATCGTTGTGGTGCTGTCCTCTTGTCATTTTTTCTATTTCAAGAATAGTCGACGCTTCAATATTCAATTTACTCTTGAATAATTGAGCTGCGGCTTCGTATTCCGCTTTATCCATGTCAGATCGGTGCAGAATGAGCCGTAATCCTTGAAACCGTCATTAATTGTTTTGGTCTTTTTTTTTGGAGGCTCCTCAGGATTTTTTCCTTGTCGCTGTTGAGCTAATTGCTTTCGGCACTTATAAAGGATTTCTTGCTCTGCTCGATTGCTTTTTTTCTTTTTACGGCTGTTTTCTTTATAATGGATGGAGGGCTCATTCCCGTAAAAGTCTTCATTGACCTGTAGGTCCATGATGGGCCCATCTGGAAATCGAGTCCGGCCACTTTGCAACGGTGGCTATACGAGCCTTTTTTGCAACGGTTCACTTGTTTTCCTCCGCAGAATTTAGCGACGAGGGACATCAAATTTTCTGCGAGATTACTTGTTTCATTGTGGACTAGTCTGTGAGCTTTTCGGACCACAGGCTGCAAACACTCCTGCGTAAAATTGTAAGCAGCTAGGAAGCATCCAACTAGCTCACGTTCATTTTCTTTTTTGTTGCAAAAATATTCTTTGCATTTTTCATGAATGCCAAAAACATGAGCCGGTCCGTTTAGTAGATCCTCTCTTAGTTCATTGGCGTTTTTAGAGGTTTCAGCAATGTGATAAATCGCATATCTAGCGTCTTTCTTCAACCGCATTACCAACGGGGGGACATAATTTTCCGAACAGCCTGGGGAAGATTTTTTTGGGAGAAAAGAGCTTTGCAATAATTTTTTACAACATGATTTGCACATTCACTTTTTTGAATTTTAAGTCCATAAGGAACCATTTGACGGAGCTTAGCGAACACACTAGAATCGCCGTCTGCAATGAAGGTACGGTACTGGATGCCATGTATTTGGATCGATGTTTTGAAGGCATGAACCAGCATATCCGATTCCATTCCTTGTGAAGTACCATTCCAGTTTTTAAAACAATCGTCATGAACCGGAGGTTTTCCGTGTTTTTCCAGATATTGGCACATGCTACAATATTTGTTGCGTACGTCAATGTGGAGCAATTTGTTAGTGCGCTGACCAATAACACATGAGACACCCGAATTGGAAGTATACCTGTGGCCATGCGAACGGTGGGACCACCCGCCATCACCAATCACTGTGATAAAAGGCGTTCCGTTTTCATCAACATCTCCGTTGTCAATTGCCAACTGCCGTTCCTCCCTTCCAGCATCCAACATGGTTTGTAGCAGTACGTTTTGCCATTTCTAAAACAGACATAACAGCTGCAATCATCAAAATTCAATTTAAAAAAAATAAAATTGTAAAATAACCTTACAATCATAGGTTATTTTTCTTAGGAACCTGATACATTATTTATTACTTACATCTCCAAGTTCGTTTTCTTTTTTTGCGAAGGTTTTTTTGTCCATAGACTTAATTCCTATGGTGGAAAACAATTCCTCCATGTTTGAGTGACCTCCACCAATTGCCACTGTTCCCCATACAGCGCTCTCAGATATTGACATCCCTTTCATTGAATCGTCGGCAGTCTGGTCATTATGAATGACCTCTTTGCTCTTACAAATGGGACACGCGAATGTTAGAGTCCAGACGAAGTTTTTGACTTGCGTCGACATAAGTTTATAGTAACCCTTGCCGTCACATTGAAATCGGTGGTTTTCGAGTTGCCTCATTTTCCGAATAAAATGCTGGCCATCAATTATAAAGCGCCCAGATATCTTTGCAATAAGTTCGTCCCTACTAGCGTCTGGAGGTCCACGTTCTATGACCAATTGATGGTTTTCGCTGTAAAGAAACAAATATCACAATAAGCCTTTACGTTGTCTATGAGTGAGTGAGAAATACTTACACTTCCCTTTCTTCCAGAATGTATTGAATAGCAGGATCTATTGGGTTTACGTTCTCTTCAATACTATCTCTTTCATAAAGATTTTGAAAAGGTTTCGAAACGGGCTCCGTTTGGTCTTCGAACTCATAAATGCCCCCTTTGTCGGTTTCCGAATGATTTGTGCGACTAGCTCTGCAAATTTTACGACTCTGTCAATTATGTAGTAATAAATAATAATAATTTCGTAAACAAGGTAGAGTGCTAGTTTGAAGCAGGTTCCAACGAAAACTTTCTCAAAGTAGGGGGAAGTAGGTATACATACTTATAAACAGATAACAGTCAACCAGAGAGTTATGTAAAAAATGTACTTACAAGTTCTTGAGCTCTGCCTGTTTCATCCTATATTTATCAATCCGATGTTTACAGTTTTTTTCCTTCGTCTTTCCGATAAACGAAGGCGCTTGCGTTTGATTGTTCTGAAATAATAAATGGAAATAAGACAATAAGACGTGTTGTTTCTTTCAAATTCCGCCAGAGATAGCTTTAGAAAAATTCAACAGAGCGCACAGAAGATTTGTTTACATTCACTTACCCCGTTTTTACTTTTTACAAATACCCCGCTTTACCCTACCATCAAAATACGACGAAAGAAAAATATTATGATCATACCTTTCTTGAGCTCCGGCAGTTTCGTTCGTTTCGTTTCTTGCACTTACAGAAGGAACACTGGAAGGAACAGCAGACTCCTCTAAAATGGTCTCCATTCTCTCGGAACTGGGACTTTCTTCATATTCAGATTCATTAGACCTAAGAACAAATATTCTTTTGAATTCTGAAAAATTATTTTGATATTGCTTGGCGGGGTGGACCAAAAAACACGGTTTTTTTTTTTCGACCCGGTTTTACCAATCACCGGGCGAGAAAATGTTTTCTAAAACCGGTTTCCGTCATATTTATACTTACATTTTGACTACCAAACTAATAAATAAAATTCGGTTTTTCTGCAAGCTAGACAGATCTATTTATTGTTTTTTATGCTACTGTAAATATGAGTGTATCATTATGTACTTACCGTGAAGCATTAGTGGCATGAAATTTCATTTTTTTTCTCAGAGCATTCAGACGAAGATGTCGTTTTCCTTTTGTGGATATGCGTCTGTCCATTTTTCCAGTAAAAAAGTAGGTAAAACCAAAAAAGAAAAAGTGGAAAAACACTCGACACGGTAGAAAACAACAGTTCGTAAACAAACACTGGGGTTGTGGGTATTGTTTTGATTTTATGTAAAGATTTTATCATTTTGTAAACAATGTTTTCGCGGTTCTTCGTGAAGGGAAGAAATTTGAAATCTAATTAAAATTTTTATTTTATAGAAACATAAACACTAAAATAACACTAAAACCGGAGATAAGCACTTTTTATAACTAATGTTTGGCAGGGCGAAACGCTCCCGCCTTTGAATTTTTACTGCAGGTACAGGTATTTATTAAAAGTATATATATATAATAATAATAATAATAATAATAATAATAAAAATAATAATTACTTAGTTCAATATTATGAGAAATAGCTATGAGCTCTCAAGGTCACTTGAGTCGGGTGGAAATTCTCTTGATCGCAACGAGCAGTGAATTCCCTTGTCATCAGGGCTCAATTTTTTTTTGATTTTCACTTTACGACAAAACCGTTAGAGTTATTGAATTTTTTCTTTTTAGCAATACATCATTAAATTGGATGTATTTTTGTTCCTGTAGCTCACTTTTTGAATAAAATTTATTTTTAAAGTTTTAAAAACTTTAAAATTTAAATTTGAGATTTTTTTAAAAATATGCCTCTAGAGCTCCCTTAGTTTTTCTATAAAAATGATAAAAAAATTTGTTTGAGCAAAATCGGTCCGCTGGTTCCGGAATAAAAGCTGTAAAACTTTTGGCATCTTCCATCTCACTCGCACACTTGGTGTGGACATTGGCCTTAAACTTGGCTCTTTTGTTTTACACAACTCATCCGCCAACCTGGAATAAACCCATTATGAATTTTTTTTTCTTTTTAACAACTCCCCTTCCCCACTTCTCCCATTCTGTTTCTCTTTATTTATCTTATTTAATTTTTATGTACCAATGTATTAAAACTAAAAAGTCCTGACAATTTTTCTGCGCCTGGAAAAGTCTCTATCGCTCCGGACATCCGTCGCAATTTTTTTCCTCAACTTGGGTGGCTTATTTTAGTGGCTAAAATGGGGGGAAAAATCCTTACAACCATACTCTAACTGAAGAAAAACAGTGATTGGGTAGTCAAACCCGGCGAGCTTAGAAAGCGTGCCTGAAGGCGAAACGCCCCTAAACGCCTAAAATAAGGTTAAATATCAGAAAAGACCGTAAAATTCCACGCTTTCGCTATCCCTAACAAAGGATTTTTTATCCAGAGATATTCCTTTGTATTAGTGATAAAACAGCGAATCTGACAGCGAAATTCATACGCCCGAAATACTATTGAAAAAGGGTTTAACGGCTAAAATGGCTAAAAGAGAAAACACGATAAAGGTAAAACATTTTGCGGCCTCCCATTGTACATAGTTCGATACTGTACAATGAATAAACAAATATTCTTCAGAAAACAGGCGGTCAAAATGAGGCAATTTAATAACTTTTCATCCTATCTATTCGTTGAACATGCGCCGAAAAAAATGAAAGTTTTCGCCAGTCTAGAACACAAGGAACAGGCGTGAACAGCCCAAATTTCTTCCTACTACCAGATCGGACCAAAAAACTGCCGCAGCGCATGAAACATTTAGACAGAGATCTCCGACGTTTTTTTGCGAATTTCGAAAAAAATCTTTTGTCATTTTCAAGATAAATACAAAACGAAGCTTCCGTGAGAATATGGTGAAAATCTGATTTTAAGTGTTCCGGAAAAATGAGACTGATGGCCTGCACCACAAACGGAAGACCCAGAGGAGGTGTCACTGTAATATCTCTCTGAGAAAGTTAATTATTATATTTCTTTTTTCAGACTACAGATTACTTACGATTGTGGAAAAAAGTTTAGATCAGTTATTTTAGGACATTTTGACAGTAATCTATAACAATAAAGTAGGTACTTATTTTATTTTGAGAAAAAGGTCCCTTTTTACTAATTTTACACCCTCTACAATAGAAGTGCGCTCATTACTCCGCTGGGTTCCCCTTAATTTTACTATGGGTAGTAGATTTTCAGAAATTCACGTCTAAAGCATAAAATAGATGGAAGGGTAGCAGGATACAAAGCAAGCTCATACGTGATCCGTAAACATATAGGCGCACTTAAGGCTGTCTATATGCAGGGTGTTCTTCAACCGTCGAAGATAAATAGAAATTAACCCCGCCGAATAATTGAATGATGCTTTATCCATATCAACTCTTTAATTTTTTACCAAATATTAATTTTTCCTAATGCCAGCGACATCCCTGGCTTTCAGTAGTGGTTACATGTTAATTTTATTATTTTATTATCTATAAATAATAAAATATTCTAGAAAGCAACAAATTTGATTTCAGTAAAACGGAAGGGAAAATTTTATTTGACCTTTTGTTGACTATTATGTCTCCCTTATTGGATTTCAAGTTTCAATACTAAAAAGCCTCTTTTTTCACTTTGAACTGTTTGGAATTAAATTACAGTAGGTGGGTATCTATTTGAATTTCGAATGAAAATGATTAAATCTTCAGGTCAATATGTATGTGGTTACAATCATTCAGGGGTCCGATGACCATTTCATTTATAGTTGAAATTCGAACCGAAAAAAAATCCAACTTGTTTTTAGTTGGTCTGACAGGGGTCTAAAAAGCACAAAGGAATTTTTTTTGTGTGTGTATTTGAAAAGGTTGATTTTTAATATCAAAAACAAATATTGGAGGAAGAAATGACTGTGATAACGGAAACTCGGCTTAAAAAGCCTCTTCAGGTGAGCAATTCCCTCTATCACGATAGTTTCAGGGAATCGTAATTTGCCCGTCTCCGACTAACCAAGGTCATACCACTCGATCCTCGAATCGGAATCGTTGAGCTGAGTCGAACTTCTGAACGACTCACTTCCCGACTCTAGTAACGTAAGGTTATATTTTACGAAGGTTATTTTGTTATCTCGTTTAGTTTCGATTCGGAAGTACTATTCTCAACAGATTGACTAAAATCGAAGAAGGAAATTGATTCCATACTTTTTGGAAGTTAAAATTAAAAAACTATCGAAACTTTATACCTACGCTAATTAAAAAATAGGTAATTTCTATGTGCTGTTATAGTTAATCAGAAAAACCATGTTTCGATTCATGAATATGCTCTAGTGAGAACATCGTAAACTAACTGAGTCGGAACGACTCCCTGAAACTGGGTTATAAAGCCGCTACGAGAAGACCTTTCCTGTTTTGTGATTCATATACGTGAAGAGGAAATTACGATTCCCCGAAATACTCTAATCATTTTTTTTTCTGTAACTCCCATCCCCTGAGAGACTACATGGATCCTCCATTATTGGTTTAAATTTTAAATTAAAATCAACCTTCATAGAATACACACAAATTGAGGAAAACTGTGTAAAAAAATTGTGGCCATAAAATGTGGGAAAAATTCTACGGAAACTGGAAAACCTACATTGCAAACCACCTTTCGAAGTTATCGCAATTCAATTTATTATTTTAAGACCGTACTAATTTCGCATATTTTTGCATCTACGAATATAATTTCAAATGATAAATTTTTCCCCCCTCTACAGTTTACATACTTATTCCCATGGCTATATCGACTATTATTATCCTGCCTTAGGGAATCGTAAATTACCATATCAATTTATATTATAATTTATAAGTATCTTAATTGCTATAGTGGACATAAATCAGAATAAATTTTAATGAACTAAATATTACAAAGTTTTAATAGGAAAGGGTTTTAATTTTTAAGGAATTACAATTAAAAGTTACAGAGGGAGAAGAATGAAAAAATAATACCGTCTAATGGAAGTCAAGTGTAGGAGAATGAAAAAATAAGGAAATAGTCCACCTGATGAGGCGTATTACGCCGAAACCGGTCGTGTAATATCCGTTTTTTTTATTCTTCTCCCTCTGTAGCTTTTAATTGTAATTCCTTAAAAATTAAAACCCTTTCCTATTAAAAATTTAAGTTCCAAGATCCAAATAACCCAAACAATTACAAAGTTTTACTTTTTTATGTATCAATGGAGCTTTATTATGATTTAAGGAATTTTTATAGCGGAAACGATTTTTATTTTTGGAAAGTACTAATAGTCCGAGAATTACGTAAGTAAAGTGAAGGGATCGGTAATTTTTTTCCCATTTAAGTCAAGAAAACGAATCATCCTTAATACCTTCTGGTCCGTATGATGCGAAACCTTTCCCCTTTTTTCGCGTTCTCGAAAAATACTTAAGCTTTAATGCTCTTTACTTGGAAATGATTGAATCGAGATTAATGGCGCCCAATGATATCTCTCGTTTGCCACGCTCGTACCTATTTCCAGGCTTCGATCCACACGCGTCAAATGGAGCACCAAAGTGTCGATTAACAAAAGGGTATTTCACCATCCCCATAGCAGTCTATCACTTAACGGCTTTTTGATAAAATCGAGCAAACATCTCGCATCAGCATTCAGAGCATTCAATATTCCTTCAACAGACTTGTATGGCAAAGCGAGTGAATACACTAACTTTCTAAGCAAGATTTTAATCTCTTAGAAGTCAAAATCAACCAAATTAATTTAGGATAAAGGAGTTTAGGGAAGGAGTACTATCCATGTAAAATATGGTTATTGCTTTTTAAATTGCAACTCGATAAAAAGAGGTGAAAAAGCCGATAAATTTACTAGTTGAGCAACGAGCATTCAAGACGTTTCAATTTGTCAGTAGGTCAGTAAGAGTACTATAGTAGAAGAGGGACAATAGAGTTTCATCAATAATCGATAGAAAGAATAGAAGGTGGATAAAAAGGAATGAGTGAATGGGGGTTAGCACTCTGCGCGCGAGAAAAGGAAAAGAACCTTCGCCTTTTCAGGCTGCGGCTGAGGAGTCGTGAGAAGTGCGAAAAAGGGGAGGGTGGGGTGCCGAGAAAAGGGGCCTTGCGGTCGGGGCAACTCCCTTCTCTTGTGGCCAAGTTCACTTGAGCAAAGATGTTACAAGGGCACAAAGGAAGGGCAAGATTACATTAGCAGTACTCCAACACTTCCGCTCCTACAAAATGACATCTTTTATCTTTACTAAGAAATCTTTCACTATTTAAAACTGAAATCTTTTACTTCTTTTAGTAGCTCCCACGTTCTAATTATTAACGAAACTTCGTTATTGGCATCGGGGAAAAATCTGACATACAAAATAAAAGAAACGAATAACACGATAATCATAACTTTTCTCATTCCGCTAGGTATTGAAAAGTTACACTTCACTCGACAAACGCACCAAATAAACTTTTAATTGTAAAAGTTAAAATAGGTCGTATACAAAATAAATTACGGATTGGCATCGACATGTCCACAACCCTACACATCCATAAACCTGAAAGATCGATCCCAAGGAATAAGTGCTTTGAAAAGATTTTGCAATCTCTTTACTCTCAAGGTAGAGGCGAGTGCTTTTGGTGCAGCACTAAACGAGTCATTTTTAAAGTTTGACCTCGCAGCTCGAGGAATTGCCTCCCAGAGGTAAAATCGTTTTTTTTTTCAAGAAAAATTCAGGGGAACACGTTTTTTCTTATAAAAGAAATAAAACAATTTTCTACCCTTTCTTACGATACCTAGGCATTCCATCGAAGTTATTTTAAACTTATGATCCTTTGATGTTCAAATAGTTGCTATTCTTTTATAACTGAAGACTTCAATTTTTCTTCTGACTTTAAATTAAGTTTTTCATTTTCTACTTTCTGGGGGGAAAAAAAGTTTTAAAAAACTAGGGAAAGTAGAGTGAACTATCGATCTAAAATAAAATGATGAAGTATCACTGACCTTTTTTCAATTGATATGCATTTTAAAATGTAGAGAAACTTCAATATTTTGATTTCATACCTGAAACAGAAAAAAAAAAGGCTTGGTTAATGATCAATTACAAAATTTAGATGAAAAACTATTGAGGATATCACAATAAATTCTCTTTGAAGAAGTAAAAAACGCCAATTAATTATGGTGGCCGCGCGTGTTCTGGCGTAAATCCCAAACTCTGGGGTCCCCAAATTGACCTCAATGAACCTAAATGGATTTTTCTGATGGGAAAACACCACTGACGCGAGGAAGAAAAAAAAAAGAAGTTCGTTCAATTTGAAGTTCAAATTGAAAGTTTAAAAGAAATGGTTAAGAGTAGGCGGGATGAGATTATTGAGAATCAAGACGCGCTATAACGGAGGGTGGAAAAGTGTTTTAAAAAAGTCGTCACGAAGACGGGGATGTGAGTGGTGTTATCAGTTGGTAAACTCTTTCAAAAGAAGGAGTATATTTGCCTCCAACAGTTTTTAAGTAGAGTGTGTGAGAAACAGTTTCTAAACAGGTGTTCGAAATACGCTTCGGGGTCCGCCGGGATGCTTAAAAGGGAACGGAACTTGTTTGAATGCTAACAACGGGCTTTAACGAAATTTGTAAAACTTATGCTTCAGATTGTCCGAATTCACTACAAACTTCAACCTGTAATTGCTTTTCCCATCATGCTTTCACAATTGGAATCTAAATAAAATAATGAAATGCATTTCTCAAATTCGTATTTTCAATTAAAAGTTATTTAAATCAGTTTCCTAGCTGCTGAAACTTGTTCTTTTTCTTTCAACGCCCATTGCTGTAGTATCACATTTTTCAAAACCTTCATAAATAATAAAGTTGTGGTTTGAACGTAAAAAAAATGGTGACAGACGTCCAGATGGTGCGCTCACGGATGAACTCATGATCGATAAAGACAATGTCAAATTGACGCTATTCGCCTGGCTCATTTTCAATACCGCCTGTAGAAGGTTCCATAATAACTTTAGATATCCAGGATCCTGAAGCTGAATTTCCTGGTACTACATAATAATTTCTCAAAGGAAGCAGCAGTTCTCATAATATATCCAACCATGCGGTGACCTGGACTTTCTTAATATGCTGTTCATTAAATATGACCTCTAGATCACATATGCACAGAGACACTCTATCCAAAGGAATATTCGAAAGAATTACTGACTAAAATGTTGAAGGCCTGTTATTTTTTAATTCAGATTCTAAACTTTTCCCTTAAACGCTTCATATTTTTTATGTCAGGTCTGGAAAAAAACGAACTATTTCTTTAAAAGAACGTTCGTGATCAAAAAAGCGAGAGAAAAGTTAAAACAGATTGCTTGTTTATTCATAATTCTAGCGACTTTTACCGCTGTGCGGTTTAGCCTCTCACGCCAGATTACCTCCGTTATACATGGGGAGAAAAAAAATATAATATTTAAACGTTTGTTTTTGTCATCGCGTGTCAAAGCAGACGTTCTACACGGTTAATTTAAAACGTCCATCACGTAGATTTCTATATTTATTAATTTCGTAGAAAAAAAAGAGTAGGCCTCCAGGGGGATTCTAACCAATGGTTTCTTGCAGGGCTGTAGAAGTGGGCAATGTAGTTTTCAGGATAAGAAGCCATAGCGGTTCATTAGGTACCTACAGGCTGCCTCAATGTCACGTGTCTTCCTGGATAGCATTTTAGATAAAAAAGACTAAATGGAAAGAAGCAATAATGTAAACGTGCGAGATGAGAACCAAGATCAAAGGTTCATTCAATACGGCTTCCATAGCTTAGTAGAGACTTGGGCTAGAAACCCAAAGGTCGGAGGTTCGAAACCTACTGGGCCTAACTTTTTTCTACTATACGTGTAAATTTTAGTCTTTCTTCGGTGCGAACATCAAGCAAAGCGCTTTTCAGGATTTTTTATAAAATGACTTTCATTGTAGATGGCGAAGAAAATCAGGCTAAGATGTTGAGAATAAAGGTTATTCACAATATGATTGCAATCTTTTTATCTAAAAGCCGTTTTGAATGGATTTTATTGTTAGGGTAGGGTCCTCTTCTATTGTGTGAGTAATAAAAGAGCGTAGAAGCGAGGGAGAAATCGGCCGCTGACCAAGCTCTCTCTGCGTCCAATATCTTTGAGTAAGTCAGGAATCTTCAAAAAGGTTGAATTGATATTATGCAATTGATAACAATTTATGCGAGCCTAATATAGCGTAATAATTCAGAAAATATTTTCGAAATGGAAATGGAGTTGTTCTTATTTAAAAAAACAGTCAGGATATTTTGAATTCTCAATAACAAATAGCGGGTCGATTTCCAAACGTTACGAAATCCCCTTGGGGCGTCTAAATCATGACAATTTCTTCATCCGGGCCTTTTTTTTCAGCCCCTCGCGAATTATTGAGTTATTTTAGAGTAGGGAGAAGGGTTTGAAAAAGGACGAGGGGATGGGAAGAAACCTATCGGTAAATGGGCGGAGATTTCGGCGCTTGTTTTTTAACGAGCCAAGTTGGGGAAATAAAAATGTCTTTGGGATTAAGGTTTAGACCCTGTGGAAAACTAAGGTGTTTTTATTCCCTTATTTACGCAATTTCTTTAAATTGAAATCTTTTACAAGAAATATTTTTCCCGAGGTGCATTTCGATTTAAACTCGGAATTAAAAATTGGAACATTTTTAAAATGCACGATTTGTAAACAATGCGTTCATCCCTTTGGAATTTCGAGATTGCAGAGAGAGAAAGAAGAGAGGAGGAAAGAAAGGAAAGAGGATGAGAGGT
This sequence comes from Orius insidiosus, assembly GCA_014119065.1. Taxonomy (NCBI): domain Eukaryota; kingdom Metazoa; phylum Arthropoda; class Insecta; order Hemiptera; family Anthocoridae; genus Orius; species Orius insidiosus. Next base: position 62,921 of record JACGAQ010000397.1, on the reverse strand, counting down.
TCCGTGGGAAGGGAATAACGAGTAGTAGCCTCAGCTTTTTCAATGCTTCTTACGCCCCTAAGCAATTTCCCTCGAGATTGGAGAAATATTCAAACCTCTTGAGTTTTATTTCTTTTGGCCACCAAAACCACTACTACTAACCTTCCGATACATTTTCTTTACTTTTTTCAGCATTTTTAAACTTTTTTCTCACTGGAATTTGACTTGATGCTTTTCTTTAAAACTTCTTTCCCCGGTTATTCTTGATGAATGTTGAATGTCGGGAATTCCCTGAAGAAAAATGGATGAGCGAACAAGGTTCATAAAATATTTGAAAGATTTCGATTATTTTAGCAGGAAATTTCATTACGGTCGATTGGGCCGAAGTCATCAAGCTTGCCTCGCAGAGGGACGGCGGGGAAGTTACGAACCAGCCCCGATATCGTATCTCAGTGTAAATGGGCACAAATGCATAAAATAGCGGTTTCTATACCCGCCTTCCCACGGACAAAATCGAACTTCAAATTACCTGTCCAATCTGGCCAATGGAGCGAGCTCAGATTAACAAGACTAATTTTCCTCCGCCCACTCACCCCACCGTTTTTAACCCTCCTGAACGACAAAATGGAAAACCGTGAGACAAAATTCCCATTTTTATAATTCAGATCTATGTTTTTGGGTGACCAATTAAGAAAAATTCATTTATTCCTTAAAAAATGCTTACTGATAATCCAAAAGCATTGATCATCAATCGACCCTGAAAGTTATAATTAATACAACATAATATTACTCTCTAGCAACGGTTTAGGAAGTGGCTCTTTAGTAAAATGACGATGCCCTCGGTTTCGCTGGAATTGGAAACATAAGTTTAATCAAGTAGAGCCCGAACAGGATACCGCGATATCTACATTACTTCCTGCCTCATCCCCACCCCTTTCCTACCGCACCAACGCAACGTTCTACCTCAATATAAACCAACATCAACCCTTATCATTATCCGCTGGTCAGCACCTATCGGTTTTTGAATAAAGGATAATCTTGGTTATTACATGCGAGAAAATTAATTAGAAAATTAATCAAAGAGCTCATTTTTTTTGTCGACAGAAGATCGCAAAACGTTTAAAACTTCTAAATTTCATTAAACGGAGTGCAAATTAAAATGTTGACAGCGTTGAATAGTGATAAAGCGAAGGTGGGTAGGGGTTAAATGATGCACAATGCAATTTGTTACATTAATGTCTCACGTCGTGTCCTCGTTTAAAGTAGAGTAGTTTAATGCCAGTATCATGTTTATCTACAGCCATTAAACCTAGCTGCAGATGACTTAAGTTGGCGAGAAACTCAAAGAAAATTACTAAAGTACCCCCCCTCAACTCTACACACGAAAAAAAAAAAAAAAACGTTCTGCAGTTCTAGATGAGCAGCTTTCCCGCTTTTGAAAATTCTCACGAAACCCGTGGATGAAAAACATGATCCAAACGCCTTAAAAAAAAAGTTGAATATTGCTACCCTATTTTTCTTCCTCGATTTAAAGCACGATGTCAGAATCAACAAAAATGTTTTCATCTTTTGTTGTGTAGCTGAAGTGTATAACGTCTTGATGTATTGGTCGACTCTTTTGTATTTTTCAAAGGTTCGATAAAATTTTATCAACAGAAGGTTTGGAGGGTTTTTGATTTTTTATAGGTACGAAGAAGATAAAGTACACACAATATTTTACGAAATTCCTCATTTTAAATTTCCTTGACGTTGTCCCTCGATAGAATCCATAAAAAAGTCGGATATTTTACGCATTCTATGAAAAGGGCGATCCAGAAAGTTTTTGAACTTGGAATAAAAGCGTACCTTGTTGGCGCCTCAGCGAAAAAATCAACCAAAATCTAAAGTTGCAAAACATCCACCATTTGCAAAGCTAATGGAACTTGATAGTGTGTTGTCCGACCTAATAAGTGATCTTGATGAAAAATCATCCTTGGTGATTTAAACATAAGCTTACTAGATTCAATGGCTCCTCGTTCTTTGAAAGTTAAAGATATCCTCACTTCTTAGCATCCTTCATTATGGACCTACATTTTGCCAAACTCACTGAGGATTGGGTATAGAGAACAGAAAATGTACCATCGACTACTCAAATGCTTTTCCCTCTGTGAACCACAATCTTTTTTTATGTAAGTTAGCCAATCAATTTGGTTTTTCACCATCTGCAATTAACTTAATGGAATCTTACTTATTCAATATGACTCAGGTTGAACAACTCAACGTCAGACTTCAAGCCCTCGGCGTGCCACAAGGTTCAATTCTTGGCCCTTTGTTATTCTCTATGTTTATTAACATTTCCTCATCCTTTTCCTCCTATTGTTATCATCTTTATGCGAACGACACTCAAATATATCTGCAATGTGACCCTAACAGGGCTGGAGCGAGGCTGTGGAGCACCCTCTGCCTGCCCGGTCTGCCAGAAGCCGTGAAGACTATCCATTACCACCAAACAGCTTGCCAATCAATGAATAGTCAAGTCAACTTGAAATTTTGCGTAGATGACGGATCTCAACATTTCAAACCACACCCATCAATTGAGGCGCTCCGGGTACGAAGGGCGAACTCAACAAAACGTAGTTTCGAGATATTTGCATTTTAAAGTTTCGGTTTTTACGTATTTAAAGGGGAAAAAATGGCGAACTCAACATAAAAATCATATGGGTGTATTCACCAAGAGGTCTAGAATCTGAAAATGAAAAAAAAACTGGAAGACCCTTCCCCAAAAGCCCGACGTCGAGGGTATCACAATAAATTCTTTAAGGAAGTTAAAAAAATTTGTCCGATGTCTAGTTCGCCCTTCGTACCCGGAGCGCCTCAATTCTTTCACAATTTAGGGGGTTTTACATTATTTAATGTTTTTTTCATATAACCCATTTTTAAAGCTCTCCCAGCCTTGTGCCGTATGTTTCTGGCCATTCTCCACAGGCCCTGGATTGATATTAACATCACTTTTTATAAAAGTAATAACATGATGACATGAACAAAAACAATACATGTAAATAAGTTTTAAATAATATTTGTTGTAAAATTGTATTTTTATTAGATATTGTTTTCGCTTGAGTGGAATAAAACGGAAAATCGGGATTCTTTTTTATTTTATTGGTCCGCACATAAATTGGCTCATTCAAGATTATAATATAGATCGACTTAACTCCCAGGTGAGATCAAATATACAAGGGTAGCCTGCGGAAATGGTGAAATAAAAATGGCTTTTTTTATATTTTTTAGTTCTTTATAGTTCGTTTTTTAAACCACTCGACGCGACGAGTTGGGCTTGTTAAGAAAGAAGGAACTAAACCAAAAAAAGGTCTTATAGGATAAAAAAAACCTCAAGTCCATCAAACCACGTATTATGCGGGTAAAATCTTTAGCGGTGCTGAAAGAATTTAAAACATGGAAAAGCTATATAAAGATAGTATAAAAGTAAAGTTATTTGGGTTGAAAAATTAGGCAAGGATTTATTTATAAAGCTAAGAAGATCCAACTTGCTAGAAAGAATATTTGAGGTAGAATCGTTTTATAAAAACCAATGAGGTTCATCATTGGCAGCGGAAGAAAATTATTGCAATCAATATCGCAGAGGTTAAAGGCTGAATAATAGCGAAGGGGGGTTCTTCAATTATTAAAACCGAAGAAATTCTTAAATAACTAGAAGTGCCTAAAGGAAGGCCGGTGTGGCTAATAATACCATGAGATAAAAGGGAGAGAAGACTTGGTATTTGAAAATTCTAATAAAGACGATAGGAGGCAGTGTTGCCGAATTCCAGAGACCTTCCCTCGCGAATGCCGAAGGCCGACTTTACCCTTCCGCGGCGGGCCCCCGACCCTTTCCCTCTCATGAACCACCACACGGGAACCGCTTCTGTTCATCCGAGAACCCCTTACTCATAATCCTTCCTTCTACATTCCCTCCACAAAACACATTTCGAAGACCTTAAAAGCACATCATGAATATTCTTAGACATACCCACACCTTTCAATATCCTACCATTTTATTATCTAAACGCAAGTATTATATTACCCTATACAATTTGCCCACTGCCCTTTTCATATGATACCTTTTTTCTCAGAGAAGTAGATATTCACTGTTCCCTTTCAGGATTAAATTGACCTAACTTCTCATCTTACGTTCATTTTAACTTTTTCAAAGAGAGTAAGTAATTGAAATACTTTCTACAGAGGATTTTCGAAATGAGTCTCCCAAGTGGTCAAATCACGAGTTTGTTTGTGGTGGCAGCCCTGTAGCCACTGCCCTTTATTTCCCGGACACTTTACAGTACAATCACATTTTTTTTCTTTCTTTTTTCAAAATTCACTTCTTTATTATTGGATTTAGCTGCAGACATAGGCATCATACTAGCGAATAATTTATTTTTCGGTCCTCTAAAGTACTTTGAAATCCTGTTGCTGAATTTAACCACATGAAGTTTGGGTATATCTTTTCAGGGGCTTGTTTATGATATCAAGATGAGGTTTGTTATTAATACCTTTAATGATTGAGAGTTTAGGCGTGGCAAAACCGCGAAACTAATATAGGAGCCCTATGGGAGCTAATAAAGGTGTATCGGTAAATTCCTTTTAAACGAGGTATCTAAACACCCTTGAATGCAGAATACCAGCTAATTTCACCTCACCAACCAGGAACATTTCGTTAGCCCAGTTCAGCGACTAACAAGGTACTTGAGGTGTCATCTCCCCAATATACATCACCCCAATCTAATTAGAGTTTTTACCTAAATTAACATGACCAAAAGAATTATGAGTTTTGGTTTTTAACAAATGCTAGTTTGAAGAGCTTCCAACAAAAATAGGAAAGGGAAAAAATATAGGAGGGGGAAGTATCAAAGAGGGGAAGTATAATGAAGGGAAGTATAACGGAGGGGAAGTACAACAGAGGGGGAAGTATAACGGAGGGGGAAAGTTTTTTTTTTTCGAAAAATTTTCCCTTTTTTTTCTTTTCCGAGTTTTTTTTTATCGAAAATAATTTTCCGAGTATTTTTTTTTTTCGAAAAGTTTTCCAACTTTTTTAATTTTCCGAGTTTTTTTTTAATTTTACAACTTTTTCTGAAAAATTTTCTAAGTTCTTTTTTTTTCGAAAATTTTTTTATGTGTCATGGTAGAAATAATGGGCTCTCTGGCCTAGGGATGTGCCTCTCGTAACGGGTGGAAGTATGAAATTTCTCCCCACTAAAACGATAATAAATTAATGTAAAAAATGATAATTTTTACACCAAGAATTCTTTAAAAATATAAGAAGTTATTGGTGATTTGGTGAAAATCGGATCGACGTTTTGGCTGCAGCGAATTTTTCAAAATTTCAAACAGACATATGAGGCGCTCCGGGTACGAAGGGCGAACTCAACATCGGACAATTTTTTTTTTCCATTTTCAGATTCTAGACCTCTTGGTGAATACACACATATAACTTTTTATGTTGAGTTCGCCCTTTTTTTCCCCTTTAAATACGTAAAAACCGATATGCGGCAAAGCTCTAACTGCGATATCCGAGCGGGTACGAAGGGCGAACTCCACATCCTAGTCCATAACCCCCACTCCTTTTCCCATTCCAGGGCATGACTTTTCTGTTGAGTTCGACCGTAACATAAAACTTTAAAATGCGAATATCTCGAAACTACGTTTTGTTGAGTTCGCCCTTCGTACCCGGAGCGCCTCATATCTCCAACATTTTTTCGAAATTCAAAAATCGCCCTCGTTTCTTGTTCACCGACTAAAGAAAATTTGGTGAAAATCGGTTGAAAATTGTGGCCGTAAAGAGTTCCGGAAAAATTGCTACGGACGGACGGCCGGAACCACAGACAAAGTGGAGATCGGTAAAGATCAATATTCGATTTGGCCCTCCAGGGTCTGGAAGACCCTTCCCCAAAAACCCGACGTGTAGGGTATCACAATCACTTCTTTAAGGAAGTTAAAAGCCATAATAAGTCAACACCTGTAAGTCTGTTTTCCGTGTAAAAAGCAATATTAGGTTATCATATAAACTTGAGGCAACTAAGTAGACAAAGGTGTGGCTTCGGCGGGGAGTTATTCAAAGGATGGAAACGACCACGAGCATTTGGCGCAATTTAGGAAAGATTAGACGAAAGTATATTAAATAAGTTAAAGGTGGATGGACAAAGTAGTTCGGTCGGATGATAAATGGCTAATCCTGGGAGCAGGATTTAATGCTGCCCAAGATTGTTACATAACTGTTAAAAACCAAGCAGACGAGCTGAAATGTTAAATAGACTAATTAGGACTGCCGTGACTAATAACTACGATGTAACTGAATACGAAGTGCGGGAGTAAAATCGTGATTTGTATTTCGGGAGCCGGCTTTCTTGCGTGAGGACACGCAGCTGGAACATCTCTGAAATTAATTTTACAATACGATAAACAGTTATTTAAAATAGTTCTTTTGGGCTTAATCTTGATTTAAAATTGCTTCTTTCAATTGATAACAGAAATGAAGTTGAAAATATTTATCATAAACTCATTCTGAATTGAATTCTCAATTTAACTGTCTCCGAGCTTCGAGTTAGTCTTCCGGATGATACTCGCTGGTGTTTAAAGCAATTAACAATCACCTAGTTAGCACAAGTTTGGTTCTATCGGCTGATAACAACATCACGAACAAGTTAATAATTTTTTTCTTTAAACAATAAGTATTTTAAAAATAACAGATATTGATTTTCATCTTTATTTTTGAGTAATTTTATATAATTTTCAACAAATGCACTTTTTTATATCTTTTTTAATTAGCATCTAAAGTATTTAGTGGGTAAAGGATCAAAATTGAATAAAATTTCGTAATTTGAATTTACGTATAAATCCTTCTTTTTTTCCAAGATAACTTTGACTTATTGACTTTACAGACGGAATTATGGGTAAATCCAGCTTTTCTTCCCTCTGATTTCGTTCACTGAGTAAGCCGATTTCTAAGAAAGGTCCCAAAGGGGTTCTTTTAGGTATATAACCTTAATTCAGCAGGGTTGTCTTCTTGTTAATCAGGGGAAAAAAATTCGTTTCCAGTTTTCGATTTTTGCTTTTGAAGCATCCAAGATATTGCGAAGCTGTTCAGCGACCAATGGTTTTTACTCCTAAAGAAAACCAGATAGTTCATAATCCCTTAAAAGCGAAGGTTTATTTGAGGCGCTCCGGGTACGAAGGGCGAACTCAACATCGGACAAATTTTTTTTTTCATTTTCAGATTCTAGACCTCTTGGTGAATACACCCATATGATTTTTATGTTGAGTTCGCCCTTTTTCTCCTTTAAATACGTAAAAACCGATTTGCGGCAAAGCTCTAACTGCGATATCCGAGCGGGTACGAAGGGCGAACTCCACTTCCTAGTCTACAACCCCCACTCCTTTTCCCATTCCAGGGCATGACTTTTCTGTTGAGTTCGCCCGTAACATAAAACTTTAAAATGCGAATATCTCGAAACTACGTTTTGTTGAGTTCGCCCTTCGTACCCGGAGCGCCTCATTTGTCCTCTAACATCGTAACATTTTATTTAGGGTTGAAAAATTTTGTGAAGTCTTAAAATGAAATATGGGAAGACGTTGAGAAAATTGACTTCATGGCTTATTAGTAACTCGAGATATGCATCAACCCGCTTCCAATTTTAAATTAATCATAAACCATGTCTCAGCGTTAAAAAGAAAAGTGAAAATTTCCTTAAGAACTCCTCCAGATTGAAAAAGAGGGGTTGCGGTTCATTACCTTATATATGAGTCATCTAAATTTTAATTTTATGCACCCTTTATAAGAAATAAGTCGTATTTTACAGGTTTCAAGAGTCATAAAAACAAAAAAAAAATTTTAAAACCGTTATTATGCTTATTAAGGTATTTCTGTCGAACACTTTTGCGTACATTTGCATACAATGCCAAAATTCAAAATGTTGACAGAGAAACCCAACTTTTACAGGATTTTCGCCTTTCATTATTATTGATTTCTTTAAAGTTTATTTAAATAAAACCTCGATAATTCTCGGAATCTATTAAATTCATTCGAATGACGCAGACGCCTACAGAAATAAATACGTAAATATTCTTTGGGTATTTTAATTGACAAGTCAACACAATTAAGCCACAATCACAATCTCCTCGGAATTTTCAAATTCCATTAAATGACGCAGACGCTAACAGAATCGCCAAGTAAGCGATTCCAAAATAAATTTTGAATTAAATATTTAAAAATATTGAACTTCTGAGGACCATAGTTAAAAGGAGAGCAATCAAGGTGGAAAGTCGTTAAAAAAAAGTCACTGGCATAAAAGAAATATATTAAAGTAATGTCGATATTTAATATCATCATCTTCTATGATATTGCTATGGACATAACTGGGACATCCTATCAGATTTCATCAAACAACCGTTCAATATTTTTTCACGACTTGTCTTAAAATCCTCCCCCCGGTTCTAAATCTGTAGGTCTCCATTTTATTGCTCTTGGTCGACCCAAGAGAAAAGTTTAACATTTTTTTTTTTAAATAAAATTACGAATATCTTTAGTATTGAAAATGATAGGCGCTATCCGACCTCCGGATATCAATCAATCAATCAAATTTATTATTCTTGTTTTTTCAATATACACAGTAGGAGTTCGGCAACGTTACGAAAGTTACTCAAAACTGGCAGACTTTATCAATTTATTATATACACAGACAGAAAAAATGAAAAATATCGAATAAAAAACGATGCAATAAGATGGAGATTAAATTTAAGGAAATAATGATGGGAAATGGAACTTCAGTTGAAAGGTAGAGATAAGAAAAGAAATAAATAGAATTAAGTCGGTTTAATCCTCAGGCATCTGCAGAGATAGTGGGAGAAAAAATAATAAACCTATACTAGTGCTTCATTTCTCTTTCTACCTGCCTCAGTTCCTCAGACAATACGGGTAAATTTCCCCACAATGACCAATGTCGTGCAGCAAATCAAGATATGAAGGAGAGCTTCCCAAAGCTGCTCTGAGCTTATAGAGTACGACATACTAGAAGCGTAAGGTGTACGATGCACTGAACAACATAGCGGGCAAATATTTTGGAGGAAGAAGTGTAATCGATGGTGCGAAATGTGCCGCCACTCTTAAAATTGCCATAGGAAGGTCAAAGCTTAAGGTCAGCCCTAGCTGTTCGGGCTGAGCTTAATTTATGGTGGTACATAAGGTTGTAGCTAGCGCGAAGAGCATTCTCGATGTCTAGGTACCATTTTTTTTTTTTTTATCAAGGAGTTTTTCGACTTAAGTTAGTGGGTGGTCAGAGGCCAGTGGTTGGGCGAGTTTTAAGATTTTTAGCCAGTCGAAAGGTATTTTAGGATTTTCAATCATTTCATGGAGAAGAAAGAGGAATCAGGAGAGACTTCATTAAAAATCTTAGCTGTTCAACCTCGCTCCGGAAGAAGATTAACTTAAAATCGGCACTACTTAAGTCCGGAGATGTACAAGGCGGGCGTCAAGAAGGTTCCCTCCCTAAAATGAGGAAAGGCTCCCACATTTTCCTCTTCATTTTATCAGGACTGGAAAAAGAGAATGCTGCCATTGCAATTTCATGAGTGTGCTCCACTACTACTCTAGCGTTCTGAAGCATTCGCAACTCACGCCATATGGGTCCGCCTTTTGTTCTCGATGGTTTTTAGTAGTATTTACTTTCAATATAAACTATAAATTATAAAAACAGCTGCACCTAATTGTTAAAATTGTTACTAAAGTGATTTTGCGGATCATTTTATTGAAAATTTGATATTAAAAAATACAATCAATGATAACAATTGAGGTGACAAGAGAATTTGAAGGGGGAAAAGAAATCTTCTCAAATTAAAACAGATTCACCCTTTAATTATTTCAAAAGTTATTCAGCGGAACGGTCCTTTTGAATCTTCTTTTTTCTGCTTTCTTTTCCTTCCTGGTAAAATGATTGGATTTACGAATGAATGCCAAATGTGAAATGAAGACTACACCACGGGGTAGCCTCTCTTTGCGAAATTGGATGAGTTAATCTACTTGTAGTCGTAAAATTCTTATTTTTCCCCCCTTCGTTCCTCCGAGGGTCAATTCAATTTACGCCCAATTCCGTTGAATCTTCAAACGCGCCTCCCTGTTTTATGCTAATCTATTCTCCCTCGCAATGAAATCAGATAATTTTCAATTTAATTTTATATTACCTCCTAGAATAGAAAGCTATTAGAGAAGATTTTTCTTTCTCCTTTCTTCTTTTTCTTGAGCCATTAAATTGCGCCTAGATAATCCGTTTTGATGCATATTTCCAAAATAATAATGCCTATTTAGGTTTTAAAATAGTTTCATAATTTCAAAAATAATCAAAGTAAACGAGGATAAAAGGAGAAGAAAAACGAATCGGCTTTTTAAACTATGGGTTCCAATCAGAGTAGCGCATAATCGGTAATCATAATCAAAAATAATATGATTTTACTATCATATAATTAACCAATAATGGAGGAAGAAATGACTGTGATAACGAGTACCTCACGACGCGTTTCGGCTTAAAAAACCTCTTCAGGTGAGCTATTCCCTCTATCACAATCATTTCTATCTTTTCACTGTGCCCCTATCTCCGAGAGATTTAGTGGATTTAGTGGATTTAGCAAATCTGACATAAAAATTAAAAAACCAATAATGAGGTGGTGAGTGGCTCTATCGCTTGGTGCGCTTTAGGGAAACAATTTGTTTCCGGCTTCCCGCTGTGTCTACTAAATCTCTCGGAGATAGGGGCACAGTGAAAAGATTATGATAGAGGGAATAGCTCACCTGAAGAGGCTTTATAAGCCGAAACGCGTCGCGAGATTCCCGTTATCACAGTCATTTCTTCCTCCATTATTGGTTAATTATATGATAGTGAATCCCTTGCGGAATACATACGCAATAAAAATTAGAATGTAAATAATATGATTTCGATGGCTCTGGTTCCACCTTATTATTTCTAAGTATTATTAATGCCCACCATCTATCCGAATTACGCAATAAGTTCTTGACATTTAAGATTTTTACGGGAGGATGACAACGACATTTTAAGTAAAAAAAAAATCTGGATGACGTCACAGATAAACTCTAGGTCATTTTGACCCTGGAGAGGTTAAAAAGACCCAAAATAAAATTCAAAAATTCTTTCAGTTCATTTCTTTAAAAATATAAACATGATGAATTGAGTTATTATACTTTGTTTGCCGCAGAATTATCCAGAATGTAAAGGCAAATTTAAGGTTCCCATACCCTTCTAAACCTTCTCATTAAGAATTCAAAAGGAAACGCTCTGAAGTCGGCTTACAGCCTCAATCTTAAAACATCCGGCGGATTAAAGTTTTTATTAATACAATATGCAAACATTTTTATCCACGAGTGTTATTCTTTGACCTCAGAAGTTTACTTTAATTTCATAAATAATGTAAAGACAAGGGTGGTAGGGAGTCAGGTAGAAAATTGTGAGGAATTTCATTAGATTTTCATTAATCCTGTTCGATTGAACATTAAGTCTATAAGTAATTAAATAATTAAATTCTACCTAGAAAACAGATGTTTATTACGGTTTCTGAAGGAGAATTTCATCACACCTTTAGTCCTTTTAACCATCAAATTGCGGGAAAAAACGCTGAAAACATGATTCGAACTTCGATAGGACAAATGAAATTATTGTAAAGTTAAACTTTCTAAAATAAACGGGGTTAACCAAGAAAAATATTTTCAAGACAATTGAGTTATCACGCCATCGTGAATGTTGACAGTCCGAAGAAAAAGGCGTTCTTCTCCCGAGGGAACCCGAAAAACCCAAACATGACTTCCGTCTCTCTTTTGATCTCAAATTAAATTACGAGAGCAAATATAAAATAATTTTTCTTCACTTCCTTTTCCTATTCACGTTATTCTCAAAAGAAACCGGAAAAAAAATTTTTTTTCCTGCCACACAGTTTGAGTTCCATACTATGTACCTATCAATTTGAATAATCCAGTTTTGTCGAAGAAACTCCTAAAGAAAAACCATCGATTTTAGTATAAAATTGGAATGTCAATCAAAAGATTTTCAACGAGAGAATGCCAGAAACCCGAATGGAGAAGGGGTGAATCGAGGCGAACGTTTACAAGAGTTTCGTCATTTGAAGCTGAAATTAAATAAGAAAATGAAGGCTGTCTGCTGAACGAAAAAAGGGGAAAAAAAAAGAAGGAAAAATGTTTTAAATATTAGTTTAGAAAGAGTTGAATTTTTTTTCTTTTTTTTCACATAAAAAAACCTTGAATAACTTTTATTTTGAACGAATCGAGAGGAAAATTTTTTAAATTCAATTCTGACGTTACCTCAGGTCAGAAGGAGGTTCAATTGACCTTTTCAACAATGAAGCTTAAATTTATTTTCTCACAAAATTTCCCATATTTAAAAAAAAATGAAATATGTATAGTAGCACTTTACTTTTTGGAAATAATTTATTTGGAGAAATTTTACCCTCATGAATATAATTTTTTTTCAAAAAGTAGGTTATTCTCTGAGAGTTGTTAAAAGAAAGTTACTTTTGGTAGGGAACTCATTGGTCATAAGCAGGCGTCCCACATTCACAACTTCGGGATGGAATTAGTCTAAACTATGTAATTAGCGTTGGCTCGTTGATGGAGATAATACGAGACAAGTGATTCTATCTACGTTTCCATTCTCTCCAGTTTAACCTAAAACTTTCCTTAACACTCCTACTCCTTTTCACATTTAATTGATTCGTATTAAGGGTATTAGGAGTTTTAAAGAGTTTCGACGGGAACTTGTGAAATGAGATTTCATTGTCGATGATTGGCTTCGAGCTTCAATCAAGAAGAACTCGGACAAAAATTTTAATCGAATTGACCACTCGTTATTATGACAAGCTACTGTTTTGACAAGTTTGAAATTTTAATATAATAAAAAAAAAAAAAAAAAAGTAAAAGGGTAATTTTCCACTTTATAAACCTTTATGATTGACGCACTCTTTCTCTCAGAATGGACACCTTCCATTTCCCCTAATTACGTTTTTTTTTACCCCCCCCCCCCCCCCCGATATAGTTGAAAGCTTACATCTCAAACAAATTTACTTGTCGAGCTGTATTCGCTGTCGTTTTTTTTTTAAACTGTGTTTTGGGTTTTGATGTGGGATTATCAAAAGGGCTTATGACAGAGAGATGGTGGATGGGATGATGGTAGATTGTGAGTGGGGGGTTAAGGTCAACAAAATATATCCCGCTCTGAAATCGTGGGCTAATCCAGAAGCAAGGTGTCTGTACACGGCCCGTTTGCTCCCCAGTAAACAACACCCAAGCTTTAATTAAACGACCAGGAAAAAAAAGTTTAAAATCTAAATTGGAAAACCTACCTCAATAAAACATGTTTTTTAAATAAAGCCATTGATTCATATGCATAAAATATTGCTAGTTAGGCGTCTCTTAATTGCCCATGGAGGAGAGCTTGGTGGATTATGTGCTTTACTTGAATACCTCAAGGAAAACCAAGTAATCAGAGAAGTAATGAAAAGTTAAATGAATTTTTTTTTCTTTTGTTTTTCTCATTTGGTAGAGTATCGCGAATTTTCGGGAGAAACCTGGTCATCTTGAAAAAAATGCCCCCTAACTTTTAATTATGGGACGAAGAAAACGCTTATTTTACGAAATTTATGCGGGAAAAAAGGTTATTTTTCGACCTTTCGGGATCTTCCCCAGTTTCCGGGTGGTTTAAATTGGATTCTACACCCCGGAAGGACCTAAGGACAGAATGATGGGGGTAAAAAAAAAAGCAGATTAAATAAAAGCTTCCGTTTTTACGTTAAAAGTAAATAGGGACAAGCAAAACAACGATATGTAGAGCCATAATTAATTAAAAAAGTTACCAGAACTCGTGAGGTTAAATAGATATTTTCTGAATGAAACTGTTCGTGTAAATTAATGAGAAAAAGGAGGGGCGGTAGCATATGGTAACGCAAATTGTGCCAACTTAAAAAGGACAATAAATCATCGAGATAGGTAGATTTTTCACTCCATAAAATTAATTAATACTCTCCAAGGTGCTTAGAGATTAGCATAAATTTATCGATGGTATTAATCAGAATTATTATAAAACGTTGGGAAGGATTTTGACGGAATAGGTTTTTAGCAGCCGCATCTCAAATAATGAACGTGAGAATGTGTTGTCAGAAAAAAATATGGCTACCTTATTTTAAAGTAAATTGTAATGATTTCTGTTTAAGTTCTAAAAGCGACTTCAATCTTGTTCAAACGACCCTTATTAGACTTAATATTCAACTCCGGACCCTTCCGATCCCTCGGAGAATTCCGTTTATTAATATCAAGAATCTTTTCGAGTCAAGAACACTAATCGTGTTAATTCTGCTTATTTTCGAAGAAAACTAAATTAGGACGGAACATCACTAATCACATTTTAAAACGTTAATGACAAGAGCTTCTGGAAGATTTTAAGAAAATTCAATATTTACGACAGAATTATTTTAATATTTAAACTAAATCATTCTTAACGAAACAAAATAAAAGCTATTATTTAAAATGTATTTAAAGCTTAAATAAAACATGCAGCGAGGTTGATTTAGCAGAGCTTTCAAGGAAGATTTACGAATTCGATTTTCAAAGTATTTTATAAACTTTTTTTTATGAATTTTTCAGTTTTTAGCAATAAAAAAGTGGTAAAAAAACTTAAAATAATACATCTCCTTCCTTAAATCTTTCACCTCCTATACTATTCCTTATCAAAGGAAGTTCCCGTCGGGGCCAGCTCTAGATTAGTAATTAACTTCCTTAAAGAAGTTATTGTGATACCCTTGAGGTCGGGTTTTTGGGTCTTCCAGACCCCGGAGGGTCAAATCGAATATTGATCTTTACCGATCTCAATTTTGTCTGTGGTGCCGGCCGGCCGTAGCATTTTACACTATCTTCAAGCTACGAGCATTCTAACACTTTACGGCCACAGTTTTCAACCGATTTTCACCAAAATTTCTTTAGCCGGTGAACAAGAATATAACGAAGGCGATTTTAGAATTTCGAAAAAATAGAGATATGCACGTTTGCAATTTTTAAAAATTCACCAAATTTTCACCAACTACTCCTTATATTTTTTACGAATTTTGGTGTAAAACAAAATCATCATTTTTTTACATTAATAATAATTTAAGTAGGGAGAAATTTCATTCTTCCACCCGTTACGAAAGGGACCTCCTTTGGGCAAAAATCCCATTATTTCTACCTTGATACTTGAAAACATTTTCAAAAAAAACTACCAAATTAAAAAAAAACTTAGAAAATTTTGGAAAAAAAAAAAAAAAAAAAAAAAAAAACTTCCCCCTTTATAACGGAGGGGTAGTATAACAAGTATAACACTTCCCCTCATTTATTCTTCCCCCTCCGTTATACTTCCCCTCTTTAATACTTCCCCTTCCTATATACTTACTTCTCTCTATGGAAGATTTCGTTGGAAGCTCTTCTAACTAGTACTTTTGATTCGATTTTCCTTATTCTACCTACGAATATTATAATTCTAATTTTAATAATACATAATTATTTGCACAGGTGTGCTAATATTTGCAGTCCTCTCCATTGTGCATTAACAATATTGGCAATAAGTATGTAGTATAAACTTATTGAAAGCCAAGGTAAATCAGAGAATATAATTTTGCTGGTAAATACACGGCCTGTGCCACAAAATCATTCTTAAACGGGCTCTAAAAACTTATCGAAATTATGAAATCTAAAAACTTTGAGAGAATAATTGACGGAAAATACAATAGATCACCAAATAGACCTGTTAGGGCGAAATCGGTCGTGAAATATTCTTTTTATTGTTTCTCTGTTCCTCTGATTCATTTTTTTATTATTAAAATAACTTATTGCAGTTATAAAATGTTATATCTTATGGGATTGGTGGTAAGGTAAATTTTTACGTTGGATTCGTCGTTTTCGCTTGGGATGTTTTTTTTTCTCCAAAAGGCTTTCAGGAAATTTAAGATTTTTAAAAGATATTCTTTCTCTTCCTCACTTCAGTAAAGTGATAAGTTGTGTCAACGCACTCCACTCGGATTTGCCCGAAGCATTTGACCGAGTGATATTCTCCATCCAGATGAAAAAACTGGACTGTGTTCCCTTTTTTTTTTCTTCGGGAATCCAAAAAAGTGGATTAGCCACACTTTAATACAATTTAACTTTTAAAAATAATACAATGAAAATGGATTTTAAATAGAGTTCGAAATTCATGATCCCGCCGTTCTAAAACGTATATAATATCATGTTAAGGGGAATATGTAATTCAAAGCCAAAATAGAATTGACCCACGGTGAGATTTTATTAAATCACGGCAAATAAAATATTTATGGTAGAAAAAAAAGGTAGCACAAACACATGGAACGGCCATAAATATATTTGACGCGTAAAAATTACAATAGAATAAAATATTAACAGTAACAAAACCCGATAATACCGGTAATAAGGTGAAGTCAAATTCAGTTTTATACATGGTCGATATTTAAATTATTAAAGTAAAAGCGCGAGCTTTGCCTTCGACGTCCCCGCTTTTTGCCCAAATGGTTTTAGCTTCTGGTGGAACAAAATCTTTTTCTGATTTTCATTCCCAATACATGTGTCCATCAGCCGCACGTTTGGTTAACCAAAAGATTGTTCAAATGCCGTTGCACGTCCGCCATAATAATTGAACAATCTGAGTAGGATTTACGGAGAGCGTTCAATTTTTATGAACTATTTTCTAGGGCATGTTCACCTTCAGATACGTCGCTTGATGCGCAAATTCATCGACGATGCTTCAACTGGGGCCAAAATACATTTTTTATGACGATTCGGTGATTTCAACTAGCATCAGTAATATTAACGTTGATTTGAATATTCTTGCTGTTTTCACAACACGAAAATACGTGTTTTCGACGGTCACATCCCAAACTTCTCATTTAGCGTCCCACATTTTAACGGGTTGATCTTTTCTTTTTGTTGCAATGCAGTTCCAAAAGAAACGAAAAAAATATCTCTACAACAAACTCTGGGGGCCCCCTCTTTAAGTTTTTTTTTTAAATATCTCAAAAGGACGTCGTGTCCTCAACTTTGTCTTTGTAATTTCCCCCATTTTTTTTCGCCAGGTTCAACGGACCACCTCGATTTCGGAAGCGACGCCACTGAGGCAAAATCACTAAAAATTCGCTAAGTTTTCTTGTGGAACCAGTAGTGCAGCAAAAATTAATGATTCTGTTCTTTAGAATGAGGGTTTGAGCCATTGCAATTTAATTAGAACGTCGATCACGGAGAAGTTTTATGTTTGGGTTGTAGCGATGGACGATAAATTACAAAAAAAAAATGTTATTGACAAGAAGTAGGGAGGTTGAGCTTGCTTTAGACGCGGGACGGTGAGTTATTGCCAGCGCGCTGCCGAGCACTATCAAATGGTTATTTTTCTCCGGCCACCCCTCCCCCGCTGCAGCATTGCCATCCTCTCTCATCCTCACTGGTGAAACTCGGGGCCTGGTGTGATGTTTCTCATAAGGAATTCCGGTTTGTGATTCGAACCGTAACCTTTTTCAACCCCGTTCCCTCTTTTTTTCCCTTTTTTTTTTTATTATAATGTAGAAATTCTTCACAACCTTAACCCTTAACGGTCCTTCTACTAAAGTAGAGACCCGCTTCGAAAGTTTCGCTGTGGATAGGAATGAAAAACGCGACTTTTAAAACCCAAACTCGACTCATTCCTATTTACACCGAGCTAGGCATTTCAAATAAATGAAATTCTCTAGAGAAGAACAATTCTAAAAACAATCTATTTTTAGATTTTCCAAATTTTAATTATCTCGGAGGTTTACTCTAAATTTTTTTTTCTGGGGAGTTAATCCAAAACACTACGATCATGGGGTGAAGGGTTCATCAAAGCGGGTGGTCCCCAAATTGAACACAATGAACCTAAATGGATTTTTCCGATGGGAAAACACCACCGACCAAGATGATTGGAAAACCTTCGTAAAAGGAGACATAGAATTTAAAAGCCAATGACTGATGGCTATGCCATGGCAGAACCTCCCCCCCCCCCCCCCCGAGTGGACACGTCTTTTTTACTTAAATAAGCAGTATTAAATAAGGAGAATCCGCCGATTACTTGAGAAAATGAGAAAGTGACTTTTTTTTAAATAAAAAAAAATTAAAGAAGTTTATCCATTTTCCATTAAAGTACTAAACTAAGCCAAAAAAAACCGCACCCATTACGCGATCCCATTATACGTTCATCGGAGGGCAGTCCTTTCGCCATAAAGACAACTGGACATACTTACAACATAACATACTCTCGAAATAAAATGGACATAAAATGGAGGATAAACGGTCAAATCGAAGTATTTTCAACATAAATAACCTCTAAATAAAACGGAAGAAATAGAAAACTGTTTAAACCGTTTTTAAAGGATCTTGCAACTCGACATAATCTCGAAATAATCTCGAAATAATCTCAACATAACAATTAGCGGCGAAGAGGTGACGGGAGCGTGACTAACTCGGAGTTACGACACATCCGCGCCACTAGCGTCTACGTGACTGACTATAGGCTGACAGGCATGAGGCACTACGAAATATTTTTGATCAGCTCGTTTTGTGACACAAGGGGGTTAATTTTTTTTCCTCTCGCGAGGATGTGCTCGTTTTATGGCAAAAGGGGGTTAATTTTTTTCCTCTCGCAAGGATGTGCTCGTTGTATGACAAAAGGGGGTTAATTTTTTTTCTCGCGAGGATCAGCTCGTTTTATGACACAAGGGGGTTGATTTTTTTCCTCTCGCGAGGATTTGCTCACCCTGTAGGGCGAGGATCAGCTCGTTTTGGACACAAGGGGGTTAATTTTTTTCCTCTCGCGAGGATGTGCTCGTTTTATGGCAAAAGGGGGTTAACTGTCAGCCTATAGTCACGTAGACGATAGGGGCGCGGATGTGTCAGACTTCCGAGTTAAAATTATATTCGCCCCTTGGGCCCGCCCGTCCCCTTCAACCCCTCCACGTTATGTTCATTTTATTTCGAGATTATTTCGAGATTATTTCGAGATTATGTCGAGTTGCAAGATCCTTTAAAAACGGTTTAAACCGTTTTCTATTTCTTCCGTTTTATTTAGAGGTTATTTTATGTTGAAAATACTTCGATTTGACCGTTTATCCTCCATTTTATGTCCATTTTATTTCGAGAGTATGTTATGTTGTAAGTATGTCCAGTTGTCTTTATGGCGAAAGGTATGTACCCCGTTCATCGATCAACCCATTCAATGCCAGACTGTACGGAATATTAAATAATTATAAAACTCAAAAAAGTTGTGAAAGTAGTTTATAGAAAGTGATATTGTCTGTTTTTTTAAGCGATATAAAGAAAACAGAAAAATGACCACATGATTATCATCAAATATTTATATTTTAGTAGCTACTCGTATATTGATCGTTTGCAATGAATTCACATTTTCATTGCAAGAGTGTGGTGGGATGAGAAGGTTTATAGAGTAGTGAGAGGATTGTCTTATTATGAGCGGAAGGTGCTCACAAGTTTAAATAATATTGAAATTACTTAATCATAAACGATGGCCTTTCAATAACATAAATGTATTTTTTCTTATCTCGTTTTGTACTTTTGGTAATGGGGAGAAGTAAAGATAGGTCGCACTTCAATTCAAGATCCTATACAAATCCTCACGGTCCCATTACTCACGTCCGTTCTATTTC
The DNA here is from genome assembly GCA_014119065.1 of Orius insidiosus. NCBI lineage: Eukaryota > Metazoa > Arthropoda > Insecta > Hemiptera > Anthocoridae > Orius > Orius insidiosus. Next base: position 43,193 of record JACGAQ010000397.1, on the reverse strand, counting down.
CTCTTCGACCCCGCTTTTTGTGTTCGATGGTGGGAGGGGGCACCCGCTTTATTTACAATGAGACGGGAAATGTAATTTTTATTTAAAGTTTTCTCCTTCGCTTACACCCCTCCGAAAGAGACAAAATCCGTTTATCCTTTCGTCTTCTTTTCAGCACCCCTCAAAGAAGTACTATGGGATAAAACTGAATTCTTCGCTAAAAAAAACCCTAACATCCTTTCTCCGGAATTTTTTTAACTCAAAATTTAGAGCCTTTTTCGTCTCGAGCTGGTCCCGACCGTAACTTCCTAAGTAAGAGCAATTTAATAATTTTTCATACATACTATCGAAGAAAAAAAATTAGGTAGAGATTTTCGTCGAAAAAGTTGAAAATCAAAGTCCTCGCCCAGCCAGCTCACACGGAACTGTCGCGTTTTCTCCCTTCGCAACTTTTTTAAAGGAGGAATTTTTTTTCTTATAAATTCTATTTAACAAAAGGGGTATTCGGTAAAAATTAGGTGAAGATCAGATCAACATTACGGCGGTAACGGATTAATCAAAATTTTTAAAAGATCTCCGCCATTTTAGCCAATAACTTCTCTTTGAGGAATGTGAAAACCCAATAAATGGTACCATTTTATAAGTTAACCTAAACATTTGTATTTATAGAATTTACAAAATAGATTAAATTAATTAGAGCCAGCTCGTATCGAGTCCATTCAGGATGTTCTCCGTTTGAAAATGTAATTACCTGCAAACTCTAAATAACATTTCAATTTATTAAGTGTATTTAATTTGAACAATATTCAATGTTAAAATGGTTTTACCTAGAGTATTTTAGTATCTTTTTATTAATTTATTGTAATTTTAAGCCCTCTCTAAAAGGCATTGGAACATGAAGTACTTTAAACTGTATAAATAACGGAGAAAATGGGCTCATAACATTTTTATGGAAGAAAAATTTCTGCTATCAAGTTTTCTATCCAGCCGTTCCTCTGTTGAATTGGCTTTTTATACATTGAAAAATCAAAAAAGTTGAGTTGTTTTCCTCAGAAGAAATTAGGTGATAATTCATTTATACGGAATTTTCCTTTCGCAGCAAACTTGAAAATGTGGAAGGCTTTTTTTAAAAAATCACAAAAATGGCGGAGATGTGATCGTCTAAAGTTTTGTTTAATGCTCGACACACTGGTCCGATCTTCACCAAATTTTTACCAAATACTTCTTTTATTTTCTCAAATTTATTTTTTTTAAATTCTCTAAAAATATAGGTAGTAAGGAGAACTTAGGATTAGAATTTCCCTTGATATTATCTCCAAATATAAATCATTCTAAACATCCCGAAACGCAGTATAATTTTTAAACTTACTTTTCCATTCAATTAAGCCTAAATTCTTGATGATTGGAGAATTCGTTTTCACTTTTCTCTTTTGGTTAGGGATTCACTTACACAAATTTGTTGGATTGAAATACCAATTATGTTTTCATTCGTTTTCAAAACCGATCTGAATTCAGAATTTAATTTTAATCCCTCTTTCAAAGCGAAATCAGTGGGAAATGTGTGGAAAATTATCATTATTTCCATTGAGAATTAGAAGCGATTTAGAGGAACTTCTAGAACCCTTCTTACGGAGTCTTAACTTGAAAAGAAAACGCCATGGCTCTCAGTAAAGAGAACGCGCTAGAAAACAAATAAATTAATCCTTTAAAAAGTACAAGTTTGAAGAGTTTCCAACGAATACTACCTTAAAGAGAAGTAACAATATAGGAGGGGGAAGTGTAAGGGAGGGGGAAGTATAAGGGAGGGAAAGTATAACGGAGGAAGAAGTTTTTTTTTTTTTCAAAAAATTTTCCGAATTTTTTTTTCTCAAAAAATTTTCCGAATTTTTTTTTTTCGAAAAATTTTCACTTTTTTTCTCCAAAAATTTTCTAAGTTTTTTTCGAAATTTTTTTAAAGTTTTCTGTTTTAAATTGGCGCTTTAAAATTATCTTTTTTTCGAAAATTTTTTAAGTACCCAGGTAGAAATAATGAAATTTTTGCCCAAGGGAGGTAGCTGGAAGTATGAAATTTCTCCTTACTAAAAAGGTAATCAATGTAAAACAATTCATTTTTTTACACCAAAAATTCTTAAACAATATAAGGAGTTATTGGTGAAAATCAGACAAACGGTTCGGCCGCAGCGAATTTTTTAAAATTTCAAACAGACATTTCTCCGCCATTTTTTCGAAATTCAAAAATCGCCCCATTCTTGTTCCCCGTCTAAAGAAATTTTTGTGAAAATTTGTTGAAAATCGGATGAAAACTGTGGCCGCTAAGTGTTCCGGAAAAAAATGCTACGGCCGGCCGGCACCACTGACAAAGTTGAGATCGGTATAGATCAATATTCGAATTTACCCTACGGGGTCTGGAAGACCCTTCCCCAAAAACCCGACGTGGAGGGTATCACAATAACTTTTTTAAGGAAGTTAAAACACCGAAACATATGACAATAAACTCGCAAATATGCCAAAACACTTTATCATCTATAGGTACAAAAATTGAGACTCACCAATTAGTAAGAATATCTTTCTTCTATTAAGTTGATAAAAAGCATCGATTATTGTATAAATTACCTGAAACTAAAAACAACTAATTAGATTTCATTTAAAATAATCTGAATATTAAGTATGTACAAAATTATATAATTATTATTCTTTAAGGTTTTCGTGTGCGTACAGAATTTTTCTTAAAAAACATCTTTCTGGTTAAAAATGAAAAAAAGAGGGAACTTAATTTAAAGTTATCAAGAATAGAATACCCGTGAAATTTTATAAGAGGATTAATTTTAATTAATTTTTATATAAACGTATAGGGGTTCAAGTGGGGATTGATTGGGCCACCACGTGCAGAAATAACAAAAGGAAGATTGAGAGTGAAATTTTCCGGAGTTTCGAGAAAATGAGGTGATGTACGGGCGGACGGCCAGGACTAAAGAAAAACATGCGATCAATAAAGGGCCCTTTGACCTAAGCAGAAGATCAATTTCCTTTGGAGGAAGTTGAATTCGCAGAAGTATCTTTTTTTTCTGCCGAGATCGGATCAGTTAGTAATTCCTCAATAAACTTTCTTAATCTAACACTTTATTTTCTCAACGTTGACTGGCACGGAGTAATTCCATTTCGTAACTGGTTTTTACCGATACATCCGATGAGATGTGACAGAAAATGTAATTGCTTTTTCTTTTAACTCTCTGTGATTCTAGGTTACTGGCCCTGACGGTAACTTTTAAAAGAACCAGTGAAGAAAATCAATCTATCTGTATCTGGAAGACCCATTTTGAAGAAATTAAAATACTCGTTATTAATCACTCGCTAACGTTTGGTTACTTCTCCTCAAGAGTATATGAGGCGCTCCGGATACGAAGGGCGAACTCGACAATTTTAAAGTTTCGGTTTTTACGTATTTAAAGGGGAAAAAATGGCGAACTCAACATAAAAATTATATGGGTGTATTCACCACGAGGTCTAGAATCTGAAAATGAAAAAAAAACTGACGTCGAGGGTATCACAATAACTTCTTTAAGGAAGTAAAAATTTGTCCGATGTCGAGTTCGCCCTTCGTATCCGGAGCGCCTCATATGTACCATCTAATTTGTGAGTTAATGAAAAGCAGAATAAAGCGCCATCTGAAGAAGTCGAAAGCTTTTTAAAAAAAGTTAGGTGATCATACGGGTTTTTTAGCGAGAAATGTATTATTAAATATGAAACATGTCGAAAAATGTAAAGCGATTCATTAGTAAAAATAAGAGGGTGGGTATCAAACATTAACTGTAATGAGTCTTCTTTTGTGTGGGAGTTGCATTGTGGTTGGTATCAGTTCGTGTGTTTTGTGGAAAGAGGGGGAGACTTTCTTTCTCATCCACGCGACTCTTCCCTTTTCAGTCTCACTAAGAAACCCTCCTGTCACTTCGGAAGCCCCCTTCTCATTACTTACACGACCAACTATCCCGACCAATACAAGACGTCTCTCTCCCCATTACATCGTTCTTCTTCATTTTCTCATTACTTTCTCTCCCGACAAACAAGAGAGAAAGAAAAAAAAACTTGGCTTTTTAAAAATGATACTATTACAGCATATCAAATGCTTTCCTAAATTGGCTAATATGGACGTTACGGATTAGAGGTGAAAAAGATCAAACTTGATAAACCGGGTGTACGGAAACACATGTCACACGTCTGTGAGAGCTTTAAAAAGTTGTTTTATGAAAAAAAAAAAGTTAAATGTAAACCCCCTTAATTTAAATCAAACAATTTTATGGTGTAGCTTAAAACGCGTTTGGATATACAGGGTGCCCCCGACAGAACCTAACTTCGTTATTTAAAATAAGAACCACTATTTTTTATTTCAGATTCGTAATCTGCTCAAAATTTCAAGTTGATTTGACTATTCATATGACCATTTTTGACAACTTTAAAAAAAGCCAAATTTTAGCGTTTTTCGCGCTAAAATCCGTTAAAATTGACCAATGAGACTCGTTTTTTTAATTCCACTTATTTTTGCCCGAAGATTCCAACTGTCACAAATTCAAGGATCTTCGCATTCTCGAGACGTCGTTGCTAACGGCCTTTTTTCATGTTAGAACCCTTTCTTCCGAAATCAAAATTAGCGATTTTTTAACTGACCTTTTGAATGCACAACTACAAAAGACGCTGGTCTAACTTGAAAAAAGGCCGTTACGTAAATAGGTCTCCTTACAACCCAAGTAGGCAGATGCAGAATCTTAAAAATTGAAATTTCTTAAAAATTCTTTGAAAAGTAAATGAGAAAAGTAGGGCTAGCGTAAGTTTTGCCATTTGAGAGGGGTGAGAGTAAGAAAGCAGGTTCATATTTCTCTCCTGTCTAACCCGGAATCGCATGGTCGCATGGACTCGCGGCACACGCTCACTCTTTTCCTTTTTTTTAGCCAGTAAGCTCATTTTGTTGAAATTAGTTCTATTTTAATTATCTCCAATTCGAGAGGTCCTTTTAGTCTTAATAGTTTTTAAATTTTTTCGATTTCTATTAAAAGTCAAATCATAGAATGAAATAGATTTTTCCAACTCCAAGGAAGGTTGTTGCAATATAATTGTTTGAGTAGTTCCCTTGAATTCCGTTAATTGCTTGGAATCTGCTCCCGGCTGAGAATTGTTTTCCACTTTCTTCAAACGTATTTCAGGGCAATTTAATTAACCTACTTCTGACTAAACATCGCCTCTCTTCCGTTCTACCCTTCTCGCTCATGCTCGCTTTGTGAAACCACTCCCAACGCCTCAACTGCTCCTCTATTGCGTAACTATTTGTCTTTTTTTCACTAATTCAATTTTTTTTTCCACAATTATGTAAAAATTTCATTACAAAAATAAATCTAATAAAGGCCTCGGTGGGAGAAGATACTACAAAGTAGGTAAAAACAATATTATTTTAAATTATTGATTTTACGTGAGCTACATAATCTGATTGGAAGGCAATAAATCATCAAAATACCGAGTCCAATAGGCGGATAATGTTTTGAGGGAACGGGAGGTCAGAAGAGCCGGAGAATATAGCTACGTGTATTGGCGGCAAAGCGTAATAACCGTAGAATGGTCGAGTTATTGGAGCTACGTGTAAAAGGGAAGGAAATTGAAGGAGAAAGGACGAAAAGGCGCGACAAAAAACATTCCCCTCCCACCTAAATAATTGGATGTTTAAAAGTCGAAAGATAAAAAACAAAATTGAGATTTTACGGCTGAAGTGCACGTTGGGATAGTGCTTTCAAAAAGATTGATCTCCTCATATTTAGGGAAAGCAAATTTCTCAGAATTTTAATTTCCTCAACGGAGTTTATTTTAAAATAACCACTTTCTGTGGAGGACTCCCATTTTAGGAATGCAGCAAAAAAAGGCTGAATTTTGGAAAAAAGAATGCGATTACTCTGCCGTTGACCCTTAACTTCCACTTAAGGATTTTAAATCTATCCGTATCCCTTAATTTAGGTTCAAAAAGTATGTTTTAAAAAAATCAAAAATAAATTAGATTCCGACGGGTGGAAAAGAATTTTTAAGTGGAAATGTAATGGCTAATGAGCTGTGCTCAAAGTGCTTGGAAGCGAGATGACAATAAAGAAGCCTTTTAGAAACAAGAAGCCGTCCTTATTCCCTCTTCTTTTTCCATGGGTAACCACTTTTTCGCGGTCTTCTTGAAAAAGTGTGTAAATCTTGTTTATTCCTCGGAGAATGAGTTCTGAGTAAAACCCCAGGGCCGACATAAATCTACCGCTGATAAGACTTGTTGCTCCGTTCTAGATTTTAGCATCGTTTACTAGACTAGTGTGTGGAATAGAAAAACGTGTAAATTGAAAGCCGAAATTTTTATCGTTAAAATTAAAGAGTTGTGATTTTTCATAGGGAAGACATGAAGGATCAATAAATCACCTCGATTATCTTTTGGTTAGGATTTTCGCATTATGATAGTTGGCTCAGGTCCATAGCCCTTCTCTTCAAGGGAGGAAATCCGTCGTCGGATTCGTTCCTTCAAACCTTTTATCCAAAGAAGAATCTAGTGAAAAAGGGGGAGTTTTTTGATTGACCCCTCCGCCCCATCATCGCTAAAACGGCTCGCTCCTTCAACCTCATCCTCACAAGTACATCACTTAAAAGCCAGGCCGTCTTTTATGCTGCTTAATCGACCGTAAACTTCGTTAACTCAACTCGAATTTCAGTGAACTTTGAAACATCAAATAAATTTTTTTTTTTCAGATTTTATTGAAGAAAAGGAATTATTGAGAAGGAAAAATGGTTACGAGTTTTCCCTCTACTTCACCGAAGAGATATTGAGGATATTTCTGATTGTTACCTTGGTACATTATGAAAATCAAATTAAAACTTTATTTTGGGTCACACAGATTTATATTATTCATATTTCGACCAACGTCAAGACTCCCATCAAGTGCTTCCTGTTCAAGAAATAAAAATAAACAAAATGAGTTTTTCGAAATCTTTTGATGAGAGACAGAAACGTTTCATCAAAATAGACGATCCCGAGGCCCATTTGATGAAAGCCCTGAGGCGAGGCAGTTCCAATCACTTTTCATTTAGACCCCCAACCCTTCCGCCATCGCATAACTCCTACCGCTCTTCGCCATCGCCCTTTCAGACTCGTACAGTTTACCCCAAACCTCAGATAGGAGAATCAAGGCTTTTATATTTAAGCTTCATAATGGGTTTAAAGTTAAAAGTTGAAAATACGAGAAAGAGAGAGGGAAAAAAAGTTCGAAAAACCAAAGTTTGCTACATTCAAGTTCTTTATAATATAAAATTTTAAACAAAAAAAATACAAAAGTTTAAGAGATAAAAAATTTTTTTGCCAATTTTCACCAACTAAAACGCTATCCGTAATGTCACCACCTTCTCCTGAACGACGGTCCTCATTTTCACCTTAAATTCAGCACTTCTATATTATTCATAAAAGTAAGAACATATTTTAAATATTATTATTATTTATTTTATTTTTTTTTTATGCTTACGGCAACAATGGCCAAATAGTATGTATTTACAATCGTTAATAGTTGTTGAATAAATTCCTCTATAATACTAAAATAATCTTATAAGCCCTAAGAGATCGTTCCAATCCTCCCAACATAGAGTTTCGATCAACAAAATTCATAATACCTATAATCGATTTAATCTAATCGATTTAATTAGACTTCTATTTTATCCAAATCTATCACCAAATGCGGCCATAATGTAGGTTAGATAACCTTTTTTTAAAAGTAAAAGTTTATTGGCGTCGTGGTGGCCGCGCGTGTTAAGGCGTTAATCCCAAACATTGCGATACGGCGTTCATCTATGGGGTCCAGGGTTCAAAGCGGGCGGCCCCCAAATTGAACCTAAGGAACCTAAATGGATTTTTCTGATGGAAAACACCACTGACGCAAGGGGGCACAATAGATCGCTTAAAGATTTAAGTGCACACTACCCTGGGAAAAAAAATAAATAATAAAAAAAAATAATAATAATAATCGATTTAATCTAATCGATTTAATTAGACTTCTATTTTATCCAATATATCACCAAATGCGGCCGTAATGTAGGTTAGATAACCTTTTTTTAAAAGTAAAATAACTAAAGAATATTTTTTTTGTCGTGGTTTTCGAAAGAAGATAAGTAAATCATGAAAAATAAATTGATTTATGACTTTTGTTTGTTTTTAAAATAAGCAACAGTGAGGTTAGACACGAGTAATCTAAATAAAACGGTTTTAAAATATCTGTCGAGAGAAAAGTCTACGACATTAAATTCTTCAAACGTAAAAATTGGGGAATGTCATGAAGACATGCCTCGGGCCTCAAGTGGAAACGAAAAGATTGTTTCCACTTTTCGTGAATTTCCTTTTTACGCGGAATGCTTTCCGCCCCGGGTTGCCGTGCCTTTAGATTTTATTTCATTAGATGAAGAAGAAAAAAAAAGGAGTTAAAAAAATGAGAACGAAACAAAATGAACGTGAGACGGGGTGGAAGGGATTTTTTTCCCCTTTTCTTTCGGTTTATTCTTATATCCTTTTTATTCAATAAAGGTCAGGCCCTGATTGAATAATCGTTTTTTTTCCATTTCAATTACAAAAAGAAGAAAAAAAAAGTAGGTGTAGACTAAATAACGTAAAATTCAAATCCATTCGACGTAAAATTGATTAGGATAATATAAAAAAATAAATTTGAAATGAACTTCACAAAACGAATTTATTATTCATAAAAAATTACTTCTAAAGCCGTGTACATGAATATCCCTTCTAGCATAAATGCTATAATTTTTTAAAACATTGTTATCTACTCGGTAGAAAATGAATATAAATTCAGATGAAACAGGACGTATTATATTCCACAGAAAACGATTGTCGAAATTAACACGTTTGGCTAAAAGCTGGCTAAAATATTATGCAGGACGGTATAATTCACTTACAATTTAATTTAGCTAATGGATAATAATTAATGAAGACGCATTCGGTATTTGCTTAAGTAAATATGAATAACAATAAATACAAAGGTCATAAAAATCATTTTGTGTTAGTCCCGGGGGAAAAAACAAGCTATTTTTAAAGACTCTTCGTTGGAGGACAATTGAGGAATAAATTTTATTTGAGGATTTATTGAATTGTTGATTACGAAAGGAAGTTTTTATGAAAATCCTATCTTAACGGACAAAAAGGCAAGGACGTCCGGGAGGTACCATAGACAAGCTCAAATTGGACAAAGGTCACTGCTCCAATCGTCCCAACAGTGTTTAGAAGACCCTTTTTCGAAATGTATCTACAGAGGGTACCACAATAATTTTTTTAGAAGAAATCGAACCTTATATAATTTCAATGTATCGTGGTTTTTTCAATGTGACCAACCTTTTGTTTGGTATACAAAGATTAATTTTTGGCGATATTTTATTACTAAGTGTGCTTTCGATGGTACTTTCCAAATCAATTTCTATTCCGCAAATCTTATAAGATATCGACCAGTTCCAACAGCTAAAAGGATTCGGCAATCGGCTTAACAAGACCATTTTAATCAGTTAAGTTAACCGCACCAACTGGTTGATTATTGGCCCAAATCCCGAAGGAGGTGGAATCCCGTTTAATTTACCTACAACCCTCTTACATTCGTGTATGTAAATTAACGCGGTAGCCCAGCTTAAAAGTACCCGCAACATCTATCAGTTGATCAATTTCGTCTCGCATTAAAAATTAATAGATCGCATTAAGTTTTTAAATGATGACAAGTTTAATTCAAGAATCGTTTCTCCTAAATTCCTTCTTTTTCTGTGTTGATATTCCGAGGTATACAGTTTTTATCCTTTTTCCCCCAGGAGAAAAGTGTACTGATTTATTAAAATGGTCTTTTTTACCCAATTTGCGAGCGTGGAGATCTTGCGGTTTTTTATAAAAAACTGAAAAGCAATAAATGCTGATCGTCCCAAAGGAATGCCTAAATGGTGCTAATTTTAAGGGGGATTATCTAGACAGAAGTTATTTTGATGACTCGTCTATTTTGAGAAGAAAAACCGCAATATATTTTCAAGCTGTCAAATAAAAAATGTATAATTGCGTTATGGAAATTTCACTTGTATTTGTAAACATAAAATTATAAAACTAACGTATTTATTCTCTCCGACTTCTCACCCGTTTTCCCTTTCTTGTCTCGAGTAGAAAGCGTTTTCCTGTTTCCTGCGGTCTCTCGGGAGTGGACCACAACCGCCCCCGGGGGTGCTTTTAAACAAGCCCGTACAGGGGTCTTTTCTCCACGTGATACCCAAGCCTCGCACCGCACATACTCGTCCACTGACTTCTCTATTCGCTTTAATCGTAATTGGGAAAAGTTCCGAATCACATAAGTATCTTTTGTTCGTGAAACTTCTTCCACTTTTATAAACAGATAAACATCATTGGGAGATGTCCGAAGTTCAATTTAAACTTCATTTTTGATCCCCTTCGTTAGTTTACAAAAAAAACAGATTTATAGGAAGAATTTTTTTAAACTTCGCTAAGAAAATCATTTATTTCTCTTTAGATTTTTTTGTGTTACTTTCCTAAGGTAATAAAGCCTATAAAATTAAAGAGTACTTGTTTGAAGAGTTCCAACGAAAACTTCCTTAAAGAGAAGTAAAAATAGGAGAGGGAAGTATAAAGGAGGGGAAGTATACGGAGGGGGAAGTAAAAGGGAGGGGAGGATAACGAAGGATGAAGTCAAAGGAGGGGAAGTGTAACGGAGGGGGAAGTATAAAGGAGGGAAGTTTTTTTTGTTTGAAAAATTGTCCTTTTTTTCGAAAAATTTTCTAAGTTTTTACCAAAAATTTTCCGAGTTTTTTTTTTTTAATTTTTCTGTTTTTTTTTTAATTTGCGCTTTTTTCTAAAAATTTTTAAGTTCTATTTTTTTTTTTCGAAAATTTTTCGAAGTATCAAGGTTGAAATAATGGGATTTTCGCCAAGGGAGTTCCCTCTCGTAACGAATGTGGAAAATAGATAATTTTTTTTACACCAAAAATTGTTAAAAAATATAAGGAGTATTTGGTGAACAACAACGGTTCGTCCGCAGCGAGTTTTTAAAATTTCAAACGTGCATATCTCCGCCATTTTTTCGAAATTCAAAAATCGCCCTCGTTACATTCTTGTTCACCGACTAAGGAAAATCGGATGAAAACTGTGGCCGTGAAGTGTTCCGGAAAAATGCTACGGACGGCCGGCCGGCAAGACAGACAAAGTTGAGATGGTAAAGATCAATATTCAATTTGACGTGATCTGGAAGACCCTTCCCCAAAAACCCTACGTCGAGGGTATCACAATAACTTCTCTAAGGCAATCAATTAAAGAGGAGACAACATTCGTGCACATCCTACAGGTCGTGAAGGTTAGTCTAACCTAGAGCCTTGAAAAGATTTATGTAAGATGAAGGCATTTTAGTAGTAAAAGTTATCAGTAAATTTTACTGTTCGTTATAAATAACGAAAATTAAAAGTAGCGTTCAACGATTTTTCAGAGATAGCTCCCCTTTTTAAATTTAAAATATAAAAGGATATTTCTAGCATATTTCCATTTTTTCATATGTGGAAGATAAAATAATTACGAATATGTGAAAGATAAAATAATTACGAATTCGTATTCAAAAATACATTAATTTAATTTTTCATGAAATAAAATCTTACTGGAGACGCAGCAGAGAATAATACAGTTTTTAAAAATAATAATCAGAGAAGAATTTTAATAAATAATTTTAACCGAAAAAGACGACCGAAATATCGTCATTATTTACATGAGACATAATTTAGCGTCTTTTAATTAAGGGATGTTTAATTAAAAATAATAAAAAGAAGAGGGGAAAAAAAGACTTCAAGACTTCGCCCAACACTCTTTCATTCCGGGTATATTTAAATCATTATCGTAGAAACGGAAATTCAACTAATTTTAGGATTATAGCGACAATGGAGGCTGAGAGATATTGTTCCTCTTCTGAGAAGAAGAAAAAAAAAAGTATTGCAACATCCTCGAACAATTGTTGTGAGGCTGTTAACTTTTTTTTTGTCCCCAGCCACTCGGCTATATTAGGCAGTTAACATATGAATAACATATGAATAACAGCGGGGGGGGGGGGGATTATGCAAAGAAAAAATGCTGCGGTCAATGTCTTATCATTTGTCGAAGTTTCAATATTTAATTTTTTAAACTTTTCATACGGAAATGTTGAGAATGCATGAGCGTCAATCTGGTTGTATTATTGGGGGGGGGTCGAATAAATAATCCATACAATTATTGGTCAAAGGTTCTAAAACCATTATTTTGAGTTTTTCGCTAACCAGATTTTGCTGATATTTGGGTAAAAACGCTGAAACAGTTTTTGCCCCCGTACACAAAAAAATAAGTAGAAAACTTTAAAAAATCCGAGATCCCCTGCTCTAAACCCGAGAAAAACTCGCAAAAATCCTATAAAAATGGGATTTTTTTGTGACGACTCTCAGAGCCCCCTAAAAATCCCGAAACGCAGGACATATTTCGATTTTTAAAAACTCTTTATATTCTATTTATGCTGCAATTGGAAGGACGTTGTCCGCTTGAAATAGAGAATATCTAACCCCCGAGTTGCCCCCCCCCCCCCAACAACCGATGTCAGTTTAGTCTGTTCAAGTTAATTAGACGTAGAAAGGATCGCGACAAGTCGGTAAAAGCCATTTATGGTTTTCCAAAATAAAAACAAAACTTTCGCTACATTCGTAAGCAAATAATCGGAGGATTCCAACTCTCAGATTAGCCACAGATTAGGGCACATTATGCCTGTATTTCTAGAACAACCCTTCAAATCTTTAATATTTCAAATCTTAATTGAATCTATGAAAAAACGCCCGAACAGCTACTGAAAAAAGACGTTGAATAAAAAGTTCGCGATTTAAAGAATTACAATAAGCGTAAATTAGAAACATCCACAAGTGGGATTTATACAATGAAGTTATTAACACGTTTCGCTCAACAGGTCTGTTTTGGCATTCTCGCCAACAAATCGCATTAATTCAGCGTGAGAACCAAAACAGACGAAAAATAATTTTTTCATAACTAATTCAATAAAAAAATTATGATGTTATTAAAATGTTTATTATTCTAAGCCTCTGCTAAATGTTAACGTTTTAATTTTGTATAGAGGCTTTGTTTAATTTATTTGTGTTTTTCTTTTTAATTGAATCGTTTCAGATTTATAAGCTAAAATTGCGGGGAGACAGGAAATGAATTTGTGGGATAGAAGAGGCGTAACGTAAACACATCCACGTGATATAACTCAATCCCGCTTTAAAAACATGCAATTCGTTTACTTAATATATTTTCTAAAAAGGTTTTTTTTTAATTTGGGTTGACAACTGAGAACCACTACATTTGATAAAATTCCCAATTCTTCGCTATACGATATATCTTGAGTAACATTCCAAGCTCACAACAATTTTTATTGTAAAATAATGATTTTATTGAAAAGGGAAAGTAAATTAAAAAAAATTATAGGAGTAAAATGTGACGAATAAACGTGTACCTTGAAGGGGTAAGGCGTAGACGGCTAAGAAGAGAAATAAAAATCGCATGGTCGGTCGCGCGATCTTTTTGATGGGAAGGGTAAATTTAGGAGAGCGAGTAGCTTTACTCACTCTTAGATTCGAAGTAACTAAACCCTCAGCCATCGCCCGCGCCAACCGAGAGAGGGTGAGAAGCCACCCACCAATGGTTGCCAACGCAACATTTAGGATATCCCGAAACCGTTGGCAGCCTAAATTTTGTTCCATCAACGCTTAACACTATTTCTCGAAAGGATATTGCTTTGTCCTCAGTAATTTTAGCGTGTTTTTGGACTCTTGAGATCGATCCGATTCTTTAAAGGACACAAAACGAGGTTGAACAGCGAGCAGTCCAAATTTTCCCGACCATAAAAAAATTCATTTTTTGTATACAGCTTAAATTAATTTTTCTTTCAATATTTTTATGCATTCAGAAAAAATTAAAATACTGCATACTAGACCGCAAGGAAGCCCAAATTTCTCCCTGCTTTCTATAAAAAAGAAAAAAAGTTGGAGGTGTCATCTGGGAGAAGGGTACATTGTGGTAATTTATTCGCCATTGCCTACAGTTCAGATGCAAACTCGGAACAAACTGGACATGTGACCTTGAATAATAAAAGCAGCACACTCTCCTTAACCCATTCTACCAGATTATCAGAGACGTAGAACATTCTATAAATTTAAAGCAGCCAATCCAAATTCAATCCCGTTTAGCTTCATAAATAAATTTTAAAGTTAATTGTAATTAAAAAAAGGTTGTTCTTTAATGTCATTATGCGTCAAATTAATTGCTTCAGTGGATTCATTAAGGTGATGTTGTACTGATCCCCTCATGTCACAACCTTTCATCGTAATTTACTAACCCTGAAAACCTCGGATATAATCAGAATAGTATTATCCTTTGTGAAGTGCACAGAATTTTTTTAGGTTATTATTAACTACCAAAAGTAGAGACACACAATTATCTACTTTCTTTCTTCAGGAGTGTACAAACTCTTGTTTAATTTTCCGATAGCAATACACAAAAAGTGTAACCAAAAGCCAAAAGGGACTTTCTCAAAGGATAGAAAAAAGGTTTTTTTTACAAAATTTTTAAGCATCAGGGTAGAAAAGATCGGTAAAGATCAATATTCGATTTGACCATCCGGGGTCTGGAAGACCCCTCCCCAAAAACCCGACGTCGAGGGTATCGCAATAACTTCTTTAAGGAAGTTAAAATATCAACCTATAATCCGGCCCTTTGTTCCAAAAACCTATATTCCAGCCCTTTGGTTAAAAAAACCTACATTCTGAAACTTTGGTCGGAAAACCTGTAATCCGGCCCTTTGGTCGGAAAACATATAACCGGCCCTTTGGTCCGTCAACCTGTAATCCGGCCCTTTGGTTCCAAAAACCTATACTCTGGAACTTTGGTCGGAAAACCTATAATCCGGCCCTTTGGTCGGAAAACCTATAACCGGCCCTTTGGTCCGAAAACCTATAATCCGGCCCTTTAGTCGAAAAAAAACCTATATTCTGGAACTTTGGTCCGAAAACCTATAATCCGGCCCTTTGGTCCAAAAACCTATATTCCGGAACTTTGGTCGGAAAACTTATAATCCGGCCCTTTGGTGCGAAAACCTATATTCCGGCACTTTGGTTCAAAAAACCTATATTCTGGAACTTTGGTCCGTCAACCTATAATCCGGCCCTTTGGTCCGAAAACCTATATTCCAGCCCTTTGGTTAAACACCTATATTTTGGAACTTTGATCGGAAAACCTAAATCCCGCCCTTTGTCGGAAAACCTATAACCGGCCCTTTGGTCCGTCAACCTATAATCCGGCCCTTTGGTCCGAAAACCTATATTCCGGCCCTTTGGTTCAAAAAACCTATATTATGGAACTTTGGTCGGAAAACCAATAACTATATAACTTCTTTAAGGAAGTTAAAATATGAGTCTTTTTACAACCAGGCGACACGAAACGTAAGCGGCCCTTTCTTCCTTCCATAAAAAAACGGAGGGTCAGTCGGCATCACAGAAAATTTCATAATTCAGACACGGGCTGTGAGGACTCTCAAAAACCAGATAGTTGATGTACGAAATCTCCTGAACTTCAAATTGAATACCCCATGTAGGTACATATTTGCAGGGGTTTATTTTTAACTTTAAGAAATTCTAGACATTATGGATCGCCCATTATATTTCCATACAAATTGACGTTTGCAAATGTCCTCGCCCTGCAAATGTCCTCTCTTGACATTTCCTCGCAACTAGCACATTACCGTCGTCCACGGGAGTGAATTTCGCTGCCATTTAACTTTTCATCGTTTTACCCTAATAAAATGATTGACACTTTTTTTTAGGTTTACTTTGCACAAACCTTCACCCACCTCATTTTTGTTTCTAATAAAAATCACCTCACGATCTTGATTCTTCCCGATTATTTTCACAAGCTTCTGAAATTTTGATGTTTTCTTTTAGTTCTTTCTTATTTTCCGAGTTTCTCCAGGAAGCGTGAGGATGTTGTGCCTATGTTTGCCTCTTACCATTTATCAGGGTTTCGCCTGATCCGATTTATTTTAAAAATAACGAAGGCTTTTCTCGGAATATGCGAAACTGTGTGCAAAATAGTCTTTCCCGAAAACTTCACGTAAATTTCTTCAGCTAATCTTCAAACCTAAAAATTGGGTGGCCTTTATCAACCTTAAGTTCGTCCATTCATCGGTATTTTTTCTTGGAACATTTTTTGGATAGTTTTAGAGCTGCCTTCGAAAAACTTGAAAATATTATTTCGTCGCGTTAGGTCTAACACCGGCTATCTCATTTTTCCTAGGTTTTCAGTGAGCAAAAATACGGATTAATTTCTCATTGGAATCAATGCATCACCTGTTGGCTAAATCGTGAACTACTTTCTGTTGGTAATAGGGTTGAAGTACCAACGGAATTCGATTCTCCACTAAATTTACCATCAGAAACAACGCCAAACTCAAAATTAATAAAAAATGAGATAGCCGGTGTTAGAACTAACGCGAAGATTTGTTTTTAACTTCTATTGATTTTTTTTTCCTCAAACATTATAGTTTCCGAGACACCAAAATTTACGGCAGTCCTAGTGTGCTAATTTACCTTCTTCCGGTTTTTATGGATTTTCTGGGAATCAATATCTTACCATTCCTTAAAAGTACATTTTTTTTTTTTTTTTTTTTTGTGGGCAACCAACTACAGGGTTATATGTGCCCAAAATTGCTAAACCAAAAAACAAAAACTCTTAAACAAATCCTGGGGTGTGGTGTTCCCACGGGGCGATGAGCGCCCCGCCAACCGGCCGTCAGCCACCGCCGAGCCGGGGGACCCAGGGATTCCCAAACAAAATGGGTACTTTTCCTTTGAGCAGTTTACGGAGCCCCGTTTCGGGGATGTGGATAAAAACCATTTACAATACCCATGGAAAAGTCCACATCCCCTGGGGGTCCGGGGCGTATCGCCCTGGGATCCCCTGTGTCCCCCAGCGCATAAAAGTACATTTGAAAAACCTATAATATAAATCCTAAAAACCTATGTATAAACCTATAATCCGGCCCTTTGGTGCGTCAACCTATATTCCGGCCCTTTGGTTCAAAAAACCGATATTCTCGAACTTTGGTCGGAAAACCTATAATCCGGCCCTTTGGTCGGAAAACTTATAATCCGGTCCTTTGGTCGGAAAACCTATAACCGGCCCTTTGGTCCGTCAACCAATCATCCGGCCCTTTGGTCCGAAAACCTATATTCCGGCCCTTAGGTTCAAAAAACCTATATTCTGGAACTTTGGTCGGAAAACCTATAATCCGGCCCTTTGGTCCGAAAACCTATATTCCGGCCCTTTGGTTCAAAAAACCGATATTCTGGAACTTTGGTCGGAAAACCTATATTCCGGCCCTTTGGTTCAAAAAACCGATATTCTCGAACTTTGGTCGAAAAACCTATATCCGGCCCTTTGGTCCGTCTACCTATAATCCGGCCCTTTGGTCCGAAAACCTATATTCCGGCCCTTTGGTTAAAAAAACCAATATTCTGGAACTTTGGTCCGAAAACCTATATTCCGGCCCTTTGGCTCAAAAAACCGATATTCTCGAACTTTGGTCGAAAACCTATATCCGGCCCTTTGGTCCGTCTACCTATAATCCGGCCCTTTGGTCCGAAAACCTATATTCCGGCCCTTTGGTTCAAAAAACCAATATTCTGGAACTTTGGTCGGAAAACCTATATTCCGGCCCTTTGGTTCAAAAAACCGATATTCTCGAACTTTGGTCGAAAAACCTATATCCGGCCCTTTGGTCCGTCTACCTATAATCCGGCCCTTTGGTCCGAAAACCTATATTCCGGCCCTTTGGTTCAAAAAACCAATATTCTGGAACTTTGGTCGGAAAACCTATAATCCGGCCCTTTGGTCCGAAAACCTATAATCCAGCCCTTTGGTCCAAAAAACCTATATTCTGGAACTTTGGTCCAAAAAACCGTTATTCTAGAACTTTGGTCGGAATACCAATAATCCGGCCCTTTGGAACGAAAACCTATAATCCGGCTCCCGTTTTCAATCTCCCCTTGGCGGCGTTGCTAAATGCTTGTTTACAGTGGGGCGCAGGCTTCAAAAAGGTTGAGAAACACTGCCTTAAATCAACAAAAACTTAAAGTTAGTTGCAACACTGCATGAGGCTTCATATCCAAAAGAAAATTATTCATATGCAAAAGAATTCTTTTTCATCAAATGGAGTAAGTCCTTCTGTATTTTCGCAAATAATTTTTTTTAAATGTTATAATTAGATTCATTTCAACTAATTAAGAGGAAATACCATATAATGATGATGTTTACAATTATCTCTGAACTCCCACACAAGTTTCCATGTAAATTAAATATAAATATTATTAATCAATCATAAATAAAATAATAGATAATTATTTAATTAAAAATAAAAACAATAAAGTCACCTTTCGTGGGAGAATGGAAATAACTAAAATAATATGTAGTTAGTAAGCGTTTATTATAGTCCTCTGAGTGTCTAATAGATGGCATCACTAGTGCCATTTTGAAATAAGCTTACCTACTTCATTTTAAATATATACATTATTTTATTATAATTTCTACAATATTATATTAAAAATAAATAATAAATTCATAATTAGAGGGATAATTGAAATAGTTTGTGAGCATTCATTATAATAGCGTTAAACAGATACACTAGTGCCATTTCGACATTGAAGAGGCAGGTCACCGTCAGATCAACTTTTATAGTCTGCTTCCAACTATTTCATAAAGATATTTTTTATACCCTCGAAGGACGATTTTCAGAATTACGAGTTTCAGAACTGAGGTTAAAACGATTTGATCTGACCATGAGTTCGTTTGTGGTGCCTGCCGGCAGTACATCTCCCTCTCCTGTGCTTGGCATCCCATTTCACCAAATATTCCATACGTTGGGGAAGAAAAAAAAATCTGGAGCTGACACTGACGGGAACTTTCTCTGAGTAGAAGAATTTCATAACTGTTTACCCCTTTTATCGAAAAAAAATTTAAGGATCAAGGTAGAAAAATTAAAGTCTTCCCCCAGAAAGGCCACATGAAACAGGCGTAAATAGCCCGATTTTTTCCCTACTACATCGAAAAAAATGAAAAATAAATTTCAATTCTATTTTATATCGGAAAAGTTGGATGAAAAATGCGGCTGTTGAGTTTTCCGGAAAATGCGACGGACGGACGGACGGCCCGAAACACAGACAAACTTATGATCGGTAAAGATCACTAATCAGTTTCCTCTACGGAGTCTGGAATAGCCGCTACCAAAGACCGTCGTGAATAACTTCTTTTGAGAAATTAAAAAAGCTGAAGACCTTCAATCGGAAGACGAATTTTTAAAAGTCCTTGGAAATATTTTGTTCGTGAAAGATTATAGTTGAAAGAGTGTCTTCTTTTGAGAAAAGGGAGCTCGGATTAATTGGTATTTCCATGGTAGGTGGGAAAGGCAAAGAAGCATGGTGGCTGCGATTCGATAAGGTATGGTCGGAGTAGTGGAGTACGTCCGGAACAATGCCCCCTGTAACAAGCTGCTAAAGGAGGTGAAGAAAAAAAGCAACATGTTACGAATTGTCTCCTCGAGCGGATCGACACCGAAACAATTTATTATTGGTTCTGGCTCCCGGTTTTCTCAGCCACAAAGGAGCCTCGGAAAGAGACTTTTTACCAAGCACGTCCTAGCACATATTCATATCACCTGACGCTTTTCCCAACCGAGTCAATTCACTTCCTTCACAAAGATATCTTTTGTTGTCAAAATCCAACCCTTCATTTTTAAAGATCCAAACAATAAGGTCGTCAAAAGTGAAATGATTCTTAACTTCCTCAAAAGGAAGATTTTTTTTTTCAATTTGGCATATCAGAAATTGTGATTTTTATTTCACTAATGGCATGCAGGACGCGATCTGAGCGTGCCGTCAGTAGCTGATCTGCGAATGTGCGTCTTTAATGGTTTAAAAATTATTGAAGACAGAAAAAAATGTTAAATATGAGGCGCTCCGAATACAAAGGGCGAACTCGACATCGGACAAATTTTTTTTTTTTCATTTTCAGATTCTAGACCTTTTGAAGAATACACCCATGTAATTTTTATATTGAGTTTCCCCTTTTTTCCCCTTTAAAATACGTAAAAACCGATATGCGGCAAAGCTCTACTCTCAACCTTTTTATTTAATTTTGTTTTTCTTTTCGAGATTTGGTGATTTTTAAAAAACCCTTTTCTCTATGATTCTATGATGATTCTAAAATCTCGCCACGAAAATTCCAGAGAGTGACTTTTCTGTCGAGTTCGCCCTTAACAGAAAACTTTAAAATGCGAATATCTCGAAACTACGTTTTGTCGAGTTCGCCCTTCGTATTCGGAGCGCCTCATATGAACCCCCTTGCTTTTCGAGGAAGAATTTATTGCAATGGATTTTAATTGTGATGTACAGGGTGTCCCAGAGCGACATAAACTTCGTTTTTGCGTAGATTACGAATTTGAATATAAAAGTAGGGGTTGTCATTTAGAATAAAGACGATGTCGCATTGACGGTGAAATCAATTTTTTACCTATTTTTCAAAACAAAAAAAACAGCCACTTTAGACCAATTTCTATAACCACTTTGGACAAGCATTTAGCTACTACTGGCAACCACTATGGACCATAAAAAAAGGGCCAGAAAAGTTAACATTAAAAAAAAAAATTTTAAAATAAATTTATTAAATTTTGTTAAATTGTAACAGGTCGTTAAGTTTTCAAACTTTTAATTGTCGCTTGATGAGCAGATTAAAGCTCACCGTTTTCAGATATTTTGTGATATTAGAGTCATTTAACTTCCTTAAAGAAGTTATTGTGATACCCTCCACGTCGGGTTTTTGGGGAAGGCTATTCCAGACCCTGGAGGGTCAATTCGAATATTGATCTTTACCGATCTCAACTTTGTCTGTGGCTCCGGCCGGCCGTCCGTAGCATTTTTTCCGGAACACTTTACGGCCACAGTTTTCAAACGATTTTCACCAAATTTTCTTTAGCCGGTGAACAAGAAACTAACGAGGGCGATTTTTGAATTTCGAAAAAATGGAGGAGATATGTCTGTTTGAAATTTTAAAAAATTCGCTGCGGCCAAACCAATTTTTTGAATTCTAAAAACGCTCTCCCCAAATTTACCAATGGAAAACAAGTAAATAATATTAGTTTGGAAAGAAAATTTAGTGGATTAGTTCTCAAGAAAAATATTTCGAACAGGATTAATTGGTTTTGTAAATTTTCTCAATGCAAGGGCGGATGTAAAAAGCGCGAAAGTGTCATAATGACATTTAAAAAGAGCGAACGTCCCTTGCTACCTGTTTCGAGAAACAAAAAAAGCGCGAACGCTTCTCTTATTTGGTATGTAAAAAGATCGAAAAATTTTTAAGACCTTTATTTATTACTTTACATTACTTTACAAAATACATATATTACAATATATAAAAATTAAAAAGTATATAAACAGTTTTAAATTCGCCTTTGTTAAGCTAGCACAAATTTTAAAATTCAATTTTAAATGGAAATCGTACACCCTATAAGAGATCGACACGTATCAACTTAGTGATGGTTTGTACGTGCTCTTTGTACAATAATACTTACCTAGTCGTTTAACAAAGAGTGCTGCGTTGGAATCTATGAAAAAGAAGTGAAAAATAAAAAAAACCGACTGAAAAAAAAATCTTTTGTATCGAAGTCAATGACTCCAAACATCTTAAAAGTAGGTACAAGGTACTTTTTGTTATGTATTATTTATCCATGTAAATAATCTTCTAATACATTCTGAAGATTTCCTTCAAGAATCTGATCATTTTCACTAATAAGAGAAGACAGACAGACAGCAGATTTAGTTTTCATTTCGTCACTTCTGACGAACTTTCGTCATTTCGGCTTCTTGTTTCGACGATCTTCACCATAACCTGGTTTTTAGTTGTATTGCTATTATACGGCAACATTGCTCTTCAAACTCCTACTCATGCCCAAGCACAGACAACCTAGAATATCAGACGATAGATAATACGAACTTGACAAAAAAAATCAATGCTCCGACAAATACAACTGGGCGACACAATGTTGTTTTTGGAACATGGGTGTTTAGAACTCATGGACTCGCAACATCCAACTATAATTCTTGGACATCTCGACATCACCGTCAAAACCATTGACGAGAGAGGCAAACAGTCGGATTTGCAGAGACGGTCTTGTGTCAGTTGTACAAGACCCTCAATATAGACACCAAATCCAAACTTATCTTCGTCAAAAGTCCCAATACCTATAGTTCGAGTGATGGCCCGAATAAGGCGAAGTAATGCACGGCAGACTAAATGGAAAGCTACTTTTGGGACCCTTGCGAACTGTGCTCCATTTGTATAACCTGCATGAGCAGGAAACTCGCTGTATGCTGTATTCACTGCCCTATGTACTCGTTAGCCCGCCCTACCCGGTTCTGTGGAGTTTTATCTGCCATCGTCTCCCAAAATGATGTGATTTCGCTGAGATCTACTTCATGCGCACTACGATGCTGGTAAGATCCTTCATCATAAATGATTAAAATATCTTTATCCATCTCTCATTATTGCACTTCTTTTATCTTATTACGTATCTCCTAATTCTTACTCCTCCATTATGTATTTCTCAAAATTTCTTACTCCTTGTTCTTTGCCTTCTCTTTATAGCTATCGTCATGTAATATCTAAATGTAACACAACCAAACTCTATTGTATGGAGCAAGCCCCCTTCTAACAATAAAGTACTTACTCTATTCTAGTTTTATTGCTCTGTACCTTAGCTAGCGACTACATAAAAACCATGTAAGCAGACACATAGCAGCTATGCTATGGTGAGCTAGGAAAACGGTGGCTGGGTCAAACCATTTCTCAGTCTTAACAGATTTCTGAGAGAGGGTGGTACAGAACTTTGAAGCAATAGAAGTGGATGTTACTAGCTGATGCTAAGGCAAGGCCATAAAATTAAATAAAAGAAAAATTCGAGATAGGCTATACAGCAGAGGCTAGACAGCAGTTGTCACAGACCGATATAGTCATTAACGTCGGTGAGCGTTTTGCTTTTGTTGATGACTGATGAGTAATCGGAAATCGTCATCCTGACCAATCGTATCAATCTAAATACCTATCTTTGAAGGCTGACGGAAGGCTGCAAATTCAAAATTTTTAGTACTCCCGGTTATGACCACTGGCGCATGTGGCATTTTGATTTGCCTCTTATGGCATACTAATCTGGCGCTAACGACATTTAAAAAAAATAGCGCCTTTGGCCCGTTTTTTTAAGAGATAAGCGCCAACGTCCGGCATCGCTTGTCATTGGGAAACGGGGAAAATTGATAACCTAAATTTTTATGGCTGTTGTAGATGGGTTTTTGCGATGTTTTTGCAAGCGACTTAAGGCCTTCTGTAATATTGAGATTCATTTAAAAATTCAGAAATATTTTGGTGAATTGACCGAATTCACTTGCAATCGCAACAGTTACTATTTTGCTTTTTGGTAGTTAACTAATCCACCAATGATTTTCACAATAAAAAGAAGAAAAAAATCAGTACAAAACGGTAATTATGAAGTTCGAGTTACTCCTTAACGAAAGGGGAAAATGGAGGTAGCCATCTGGTGGGGGGAGGGGGGCGAGGGCTGTCAATCGAAGTGGGGGTAGATCTACTTGAATTCCATTCGCTTTCCGGCATTAACCGGGCAACTGTCAACCTGTCAACACCCAACTACACCGACAGGTAATCTTATCACAAAATCGTTTACAAAAAAAATTTTTCCAAATCATAAGATCACAATTGTTTCATGGAAATTTTTATATCTCTCGATCCGCTAGTGTAAATTTTGGTTGGAACACGATAGGATCTGGAAAAATAAAATTTTCTTCAAGTTCGGTTCCATTTTATATAAACTACCTACTTAAAAAAATTTTTTGACATAATATTCCGAAAGTCTAGGCTGCTTTTCTTCTTGATAAGTAGGATGATCATAGAAAACTCGACAAAAGGTTTTGTTCCTTCTATAAGCATGACTCCCGGTGACGGAGAACAATCGTCTTCTTTATTGTCCAGTCAATTTTTTTTCCTACTATGGCTTCTTTACAACTTTTTTTTCTTGGTGCATGTACAATGCTGTTTCAATTCGTTTCGGAAGATACGTCAAAGAGGTGTCAAAAAAAAACTAATAAAAACCATTGAATCGCCCTTCTTCTTCTTCAGTTTCACGCTCTTCCCTGTCATCTTTTTCGAACTCCCTGCCCCCTTTTTTTATAGAATCTTAGTACCTAAATGATTAATTGACCAAGGAAGCCTAGATATAGGTGAACTTTTTGGTTTCGAAAATTTTGGTCATCCCTCAAATAGGCAAAAAAAATTTTTTCAAACCCTTTTTTCACTCTTAACAATTACAACCCTGGTGAGAAAGGGGGTAGACCGGTTTTTATGACAGTTGAATTTAAAAAAACCAAAAACTCGTTCATCCTCTCATTAATCCGTAACAACCCGAAAACTGTAAAAGATTTCAACGTACAGTTTAAAAAGATCCTTTGATAAAGTTAAGAGAATCAATCCCTTAATCCGAATTTCATTATAAACTGCAACATTTTTTAAAACGTAAAGGTTGTTTTCTTCCAAAAAAATATTCACGTGGGAAAGTTTATTGAACAGTCAAATATCAAATTTTATTTAGGTGTTAAGGATTAGCTGTTTCTTATGTTATAAACAAGAAGAATAACGAGTAGTGAACGTATTATTTACAATTATATTATTAAAAAAAAACTATAAATCTACAATATTTGAGTCACTAATTTTTTTATTGTTTTATTTTTGTTTCTTCAGGGCGCTGAAGACATCGATGAGGCTCAAAATGGTTTTGATTGTTGCTCAGAAAGCCTTGTTTGTTTCATTGGAAATGGCTTTCTAGCAATAATCATAATCAGGAATGGGCGTACGTACACAGATCATCTGGATTGTATTTATGAGTTTCGAGAACTCGGGATTGTTGCGTCGTCAAGTTTTATATCGAGAGAACGTTTGTTTTGTAAGTGTTTTTAAAACTCTATTTCCATCCTCTGGTTTAGTTAAGTGAAATTTTTTCAACTGTAAATGTGATTTTTAAAGAGAAATGTTTTTTTAATTGTGATCATCGTTTTATTTTATCTAAATTGTTATTTTAATTTTCTATTGCCTCACAGTCACTGTGATTTAAAAAAATACGTGTTCGATCAACCGGAATAACATTAAGAAATTATATTTGCAAAATATAGGTATAATATTATATAATTTTTGAAAACATTTAATTCGCCCTATCCTCAGTGTGAAGAGGCCTGGAGGTTGTGGGTTACCAAAACCCTTCAGCGCACTCAGAACTGAAGTGGCGCCCTGAGGTGACCACTTTCTTTCCGCGAATAGTCGTCATTCTTGCAGCCCAAAAATTTTTTGGCGTTTTTTTTTTGCTTTTTTGTCGAAGAAACGCCATTTTACCTTTGGTCTTTTGCCCTAACGAGCCCCTGCGCCCTTGGAACCCAATCCCAACTTCCTCATAGTTATATCTCACTCTTTTCTTCTGTCGACAGTTTACAAAAATATATTCCTTTTATTAATATAAAATCTGACCTTTTTTTGTTGGTATCTTGATTTTAACTTACCGGCTTCTTATTTCATTTATTATTTATTTATTTTTATCATTTTATTTTTTTGTCGCTGAGTATATTGCTACGAGTTTTAATTGTGGATCTCAAATGATTTTTTTAACGAATGAATGTTAAAAAATTTAATAACAATTTCAAAAATATTTTAAAAAAATGCAAGAAACATTTTTCTTTTTTTGTACCGCAAGACGGAATATCTCAATTTCTTTATTGTTATTTTCTTTATTGTTGGCACCGGGTAGGTCAGTGAAAATAGAAACCTTATTTCCTTTTAGGAACCGTTCTTAACTAAAAAATAAATAAATGAAATAAAAAAAAAGGTGTCCAGTGTTGCTAAAAGGGCTATTATTTTTAATTTTTATTTAAAATTTTTTATAAAGATGGCTATCATGATTCTTTACGAAATAATAAATCAAACTAAACCTAAATTCTTTATAGCAAAAGTAATGTCCATTTTAATAAATTTTCTTTGAATTTCAATATTTTAGTTTGATAAGAAATGTTTAGGCTAGGAGTATACTCCACGGTTTTCAATTTTATACACTTTTTTCTTCAGAAGGTTTCGGTGGAAGTTTTCCTCTTTTTTTCACCAAGTTTCTTTATTTTCTGTGTAAACCTTGAAATATTTTTGGATCGGTTTTTCCGAAAATGAAAAGCTTTTGCTCTGTAATTAGTCGTGGGTTGATATTCTTTTTATAACGAAGAAGTCTGAAAATGTCCGGTTTTTCCTTCTATAAAACCTCTTGAAGGGATTTCTCTTTTTGCGAAAGCAGAACGGATTTTCGTGAGCGGGGAAAATCGATTTTCCGCCGAAATACCTTGAAAAAGAAGACAGCGGTGAAGGGAGGGAAGGATTAGAAAAAAAACTCTTGACACCCCGTTCTCTCCTTTTATAATGGTTAAACGCTTTTTTCGGTTCAATTTTCAGGTGCAGCCTCTGAAATAAATCCGAGAGCCTCCTTTTTTTTACCTCCCGTTTTGTTTTGTTCTTCGCTTCTTCTAAAGCTATTATCCTCCTTTGATGAATACGACTATGCAAGGGGCATCGCCCTAAATTAATAGCCAGTCCCAAAGTGATAATCTCCATTTTTTTTCTTACTCTCTTCCCATTGTTGCTTTACATAATCCAAATTCCTTTCGGATAAAATTTTACAATATAATACATTTTATCAAAAATTCTTTTAGGTTCTAAGAAAAAAAAATGGACTTCAAGACTTAAGATTCTAACCTCACTGACCCAAACTTATTTTAAGCACTTGAAACTAATATAATCACGATACTTTTCGGAGATCCTTAAAAAGTAAGAAACTGTAGTTTGAGAGAAACCTGACTTCACTTTTAAGATACCCTTCTACGATGCCAACTTTATTTTTAAAAAATTAGTTTTATAGGGTAGGAGATTTGTTGCTTTAATATTTGCCTGAACAACTGCTTAAAATTCCATGCATAAATATGCTATAGGAACAAGTCCACCTACGCTTGCTAAAGAAACGACTCTTAAAATTCAAAGGAACTTAAAAATTTGTAAATTTTTTTGATGTTTTGAAAATATTTTGTTACTCAGAGGCCAAAAAGTTCAGGGCTGGTCATTCGCTCTTTTTATAAATTGATTTTTTTTAAATAAAAAAGTTTTAGAAAAAAAAATCCGGAAACATACGTCACTTATTTGAATTGTAGAGGGGTTATTTTGTTAGGGTCACTTTTTACCCTAGGGTACGGTGGGGTCACAGTTTTAAAACCGATTCGCGACAAAGGATTCAAAACTATAAAAAAAGAGAGGGAAGAGGTGGGTGCAAATGATTAAATAGTGTGAAAGAGAGAGATGGAGATAGAAGAGAAAAGAGTACTGGCGAGGGGGTTAGAACCACCCTTCGGTTCTTATTGTAGTTCCCTCTGCCGCGTCCCCATTTCACCGACGTCACCCCTAACGTTCTAGATAATACGCTTCCTAAATATATCCAACAGCCTTCCGCCTTCTAAATCCCATTCAGTTTTTTTCTCATCAATTATCATTTTAATTCCGGGACCCTCGTATCGATTTTTTTAAGTTTCAATAGAGGTGACGGCTGGGTTTGATAGCGTTGCTTCGCCGCTACCCTATCTCCATCTGCCTGGCCCGAGCTCTTCGTCCTTCCGCCACCCCTTTCAGCTCCCTCTTCCTCGTTTTAAAAAACGCCGAATGTCACCGTTTCTTGTATTCACTAACCAATTTTTCAGTATCAACTGTCTTCTTAAAGCATTTAAAGAGGAAGGAAAAATTCTATCCCTTTTTCTATCTATAACTTTTTCCTGCATCACATTTTGCGTTGAATGACTTTTGAACCTCATACCGTTTCGCTGAAGTCCATTTTCAAATTTGGCTGAAAATTATATTGTTCCTTTGACTCCTAAACCTTAGGGGATAAAAAGTGTAGCAACTTTCCGTGGCGCAGAAGATGTCAGAGCGAGAGAGAAAAAAAGTTGAGATCGGTAAAGATCAATATTCGATTTGACCCTCCGGGGTCTGGAAGACCCTTCCCCAAAAACCCGACGTCGAGGGTATCGCAATAACTTCTTTAAGGAAGTTAAAAACCGTAATTTCGGGCAGTCCTCACGCTTCTAAATAGGGCCGATTTAATTTTTTCAAATTGCTATGTACAAAATTCGCTGCTATTATCAACAACTCGCGAACTTTTTATAAGTAGCGACTTTTTATTCGACTATCATTTTTTAAACTTCCTTAAAGAAGTTATTGTTTTACTCTCCTGGGTTTTTGAGAGATTCTCCCAGACCCCGTAGTTTTAACATTATTATTTCGTCGCTTTAGTTCTAACACCGGAAAAGTCATTTTTCCTGGGTTTTCAGGAGAGCCAAAATACAGATTAATTTCTCATTGGAATCAATGCATCACCTGTTGGCTAAATCGTAAACTACGCGTTTTCTGTTGGTAAGAGGGTTGAACTACCAACGTAATTCGATTCACCACAAAATTTACCATCGCCTAACTCAAAATTGATAAAAATTACTTATCCGGTATTAGAACTAATGCGACGATTTGTTACTTATAATATTTTTTGTTTTATTGTATTAACTTTTAATATTTTAAATAGAATGTAATAAAAATATATTTTATTTTTTCCTCCATTGTTATTATTTTTCCCTCAAGCTATTTCGAATTTAGATGGTCTTAGAG
Organism: Orius insidiosus; assembly: GCA_014119065.1. Classification (NCBI taxonomy): domain Eukaryota; kingdom Metazoa; phylum Arthropoda; class Insecta; order Hemiptera; family Anthocoridae; genus Orius; species Orius insidiosus. The sequence goes on along the minus strand of JACGAQ010000397.1, from coordinate 14,290 downwards.
ACGAATGGTCAAAACAGCCATTGGTCTTTATTTGGTCCGATAACCTCGTTTTGTAAGTATGTATTAAGAATAATGGCTTCCCGTGTGAAAAATGCCTTCGCGGTAAACTCCGTACGTCCTTCCTATTTTTTAAAAATCGACTATGGCAGAATGCTTTTTAGACCGCAGACCACAAAAGGGAGAAAAATTAGCAAGTATCGTTGTCGGAGAAATTTTTTAGTAAATATGTCCATTGATGTTGGCGTACAATGGAGAGATATGTGGGGTGCTAGTCTGGTGTTACATTACGCAGTGATTGCATCTTTGTAAAAAGGGCCACCTGGGCTACCCTTCCATTCAACTTGTTTAAATAATAACAAAAAGAGTGAGAGAGAGAAAGGGAAAAAAAGGGTGGGCAGAAATCCGTTAGGAGGTGACTAACTAGTCCACCCTTTTAGGGATTGGGGGAGAGAACGAGATCCCTTTTTTTTTCCTATTCAACCAGTGCAACGAAATTTCAATGCAGCTAGACTTCCTCATCGCCCTCTCACCCACTTCCGCCGCAAAAATCCGTGTTAAAATGACAAAAAGGACGTGATTTCCTACTTTTTTTTCTCTCCCTATTTTTATTGTGAATGGGGAGTTTGAAACGAAATAAAACCGTTTGTCCGAAGGGGGTTGATTTTTTTTTCTCCTTTTATTTTTAACAGGAAGCAGCAAACCGAAAGAAAAAGAAAAAAAATACCAACGGCGACAGTAAGAAACTTCGATTCATTCAGGGATCTAAATTATTTCTGAATCACTCTAATTCAACAGGTGTGCTCTCTTCAGTTTGCGAGAAAAAAAAATTCTCTTATTTTATTTGTCTGTTTAATTTTATGGTTCATCCGGTGAAAAGAAAAAGAAAAAAAACGTAAGTATTTTCTCATAAGCCCATCTTTGTTTGTATTGTAGTTGAAATGGAAAATTCGAAATAGGATTAGGGAACGCAAAATTAAAACCTTATCAGGTAATAGCTTTGTACAATATTTTAAAAAATCATAATAATATCTCATCCTTTTTACTACTTAATTCTCTCATACCTACTCTCAGTAGGAATTTGGGTTTTTTGACCAAAACACCGAGGAAAAGGCCACAAAGGGAGGATTTTTTTGTCTAAAATAGCAAGAAAAACGCCTGAAAATGTAGTTAAGAATTTTTTTTCTGTCGAAAAAGTAATGTACCTACTAGCCCAAAACAAAAAGATGAATGAAACCGAATAATACTCGCTAAAAATGCTATCGGAGCCCTTTTAATTCAGGGGTTAAGTTCTTTTAAAACCACTTGAGTATTGCAAAAATAAGCTAAATGTACAAAAATTAGCTTCGAAGTTATTAAAATTGTAGAAGTTATAAAATTAGTTACTGAAGAATAATTGAAACTATGAAACTAGTTTCTCTTTTCATATAAAAGGGCTGAACAAGAAGGGGAAACATCGTTTTATGAATAATAATACTAACAGATAGATAATAAAAATAACATAAGAAGAAACCAGTTTGTGCAATGGTAAAAAGGTTTTTGAAAAAAAAATCTAACGACGAGGGTGAAATGAAATAGGTACTGGTGAATGACGGCTGATAGCATCAACTCTTTTTTTCTCTGAGTGATGTTGTGGAAGGAAATTTTTGTTTTGATATTTAACCGCTATTAAAAGTGTGGGGCACCGAACTTTCTGCCATGAATTTTCAAATTCGAAAATAAAAGTTTTAAATTAGAAGGAAAAGCGTCCTTGGGAGCCTGAAAAAGAGACATCAAGTAGTTTTTAAGTTATCGCGATAATTCCTTTTCCTAAAATCCAATAAAGCTCAAAAGTTAACAAAAAATTTTTTTCGGGCTCAAGTGGCCTTCTTGGGTTTCTTGGCAAGGGGGAAAATGCACTTTTTTTATGTTTACATTTTAATGAGGTCCTCCCGCTTTTGTGATGGCGTGAAATATCGTTCCGTCTTTTATAAAATGCCAGTTTGAAGAGGCTTTATCAATCATAAAATGTACAAGGTGTCGGATCTTTTGTTACATTCAAAACCCTTATCGAAAAGTGATTCATGAACCCTATATGAGTCTCCATTAATCTCTTTACTTTATTCTTGTTTGGCCCAATTCTCGTTTATTTGCCCAACTTATTCTTGTTTATTCCAACCCTTTGATGGCTTTTATTTTAGCTACACAGGAAGTGCAGGTCTCGAAAGAAAAGTTTTTTTCTTCAATCTTCAGATGTCTTGGAAAACTTGAGACTTCAAACACTTTATTTTTGGGCGAATTTTGTAAAAATTTCTGCGATATTTTCATAATACTATAATTACAAGAGGGAAGTTTGGCGGAAAGGTGGAAATCCAATGACGAAGGAAATATTCAAATCATGGGGAAAATGCTAGCAGCGTCCTCTATTGGATTTCACTAGAACTACCATAATATTTCAAATTTTTAGAAAGTTGTCGATTTTACATAATATTGTTATATTAAAAATAATTATAATATTTATTATAATCAAATTCTAACAGTTTAGTTCTTCAGTTTTCTAATGTTATGGTTGTTCAGAAGCCATGATGTCTCTATGGAGTCGGCCCTAATAGGCCAAAAAGCTTTAAAAACTTAATAACTCAATACCGTAGTGTCCTATCACCATATTGCTTGTCTCATTCGATTCTGGAAAGGAAAAATGTCAAATCTGTATAGACAATCCAGATTTAAGCCTTACTTTCATCAATCAAAGCCTTAAAAAACGGCCAAAAAGTCAATATTTTAATTCTCTCTTTAAATTAGCAGGGATCAACTACATATTTCACACATTTTACAAGAGAAAACTAAGTGTAAAATGTGTTCATAAAATGAACTACATTCGACTCTCGATAATTCGAAATTCAAGGGACATCAAAAAATTTCGAATTATTGAGTTTTTGAATTAACAAGATATTCGAATTATTGAGAGGCTGAAAAAAATGATTCGAATTACCAAACGCTTTTGGAAGAGTGAGAAAAAACAAACGAAAATTCGAATTACAGAACGTTATGAAAAAGTAATTTCGAAATACTGAGCGCTTTTACTCTTATTTTTAATAGACACAGAAAAAAAATTATTCCTGATAAAACTTGAAATTCGAATTATAGAACGTAGGAAGGGAAAAATTTCGAATTATAGAACGTTTTACTCTTTCTTTTGAGACAAATGATTTGAATTATCGAGCGTATCCAAATACACAGGATTTTTTCGATTTACCGAAGTTACAGGCTAAGAAGTTCGAATTACTGAAAAATTCGAATTATCGAGTTTCGAATTAACAAGAGTCGACTGTATCTTTTTTCATTTTCGACAATAGTGATATCGATGATGATGGGATTTAGGGACAGCGATTGTTTATTCATAGACTTTTTATCAATTATTGAAGTTTCATCTTGCATAAAGCTTACATTGGATTTAATTCCATTTTTTTATTTGCTCCAATTTCTAAAAATACTTACTGAAATTATTAGCCATCGTGAAACTATGGTACCTATTCATAAATCCCATTTTCATTAACAATTTTAAAGTTTCTATATTTTTAAACACTACTTTTGGTGAAGAACACACAGTCGACTCTCGATAATTCGAAATCCAAGGGACTTCAAAAAAATTTCAAATTATTGAGTTTTTGAATTAACAAGATGTTCGAATTATTGAGAGGCTGAAAAAAATAAATCGAATTATCAAACAACACCGGAAAGATCGAAATTAATGTGAACATTGCTGCTAAAAATTCGAATTACAGAACATTATGAAAAAGTCATTTTGAAATACAGAGCGTTTTTACACTTATTTTTAAAAGACACAGAAAAAATGATTCCTGATAAAACTTGAAATTCGAATTATAGATCGTTCGAAAGGAATAATTTCGAATTATAGAACGTTTTACTCTTTCTTTTCGAAAAAAAATGATTTCGAATTATCGAGCGTATCCAAATACACAGGATTTTTTTGATTTACCCAATTTACAGGCTAAGAAGTTCGAATAACAGAAAAATTCGAATTATCGAGTTTCGAATTAACAAGAGTCGACTATCTATTTTATTTTTAAGGCTTTTAAACCTTAAATCTCTTTTCCTAATCGACGTGATTATTCCTTTAGTGACCCATTGTTTAATTTTATGGTAGGTATTTTTTTTATATGACAATTTCCTTTTATCTTCGAGGTGATAAGTATTAATTATTTCATTGATTACATCATAAAATTTTTTAGGGCATTATCAACATTTTCATAGTTTAGTACGGTGGTATCCCATTTTTTGCATCCTCGCGTGAGTAAAGGAAGCTGGAATTTTTAGAGTCTTTTCTTGGGGTGATACAGATACCACTTTTTCAATATTTTGAGCTTTTTTTTTTTTAATCAATAGATTACACACACAAAATGTACGTATTTGCCAAGCTAAAACAGTCTTATCATTTTTTTCCCCTCCTCGCACACAAAAAAAGAGTCATTTTTGCTAAATTTCCAATTCTCTTTCAGCCTAATCTGAATCGAGCGCTTGATTTGATTTATTTAAAATACAATTTTTCAGGATTTTGACTATTTTTCTTTGATACAAATTGACTTTTTGAGGGACCTACCGTATATAGATAGAGGGGGATACTACAACGATTTCAGGTTGGTAATAGTTCGTCGTAAAAATTTTGGCATTCAAAAATTTCCTGGTACCAACGAGACCTCCATCTCCGAGGGATCAATCAAACTATCAGCCAATAAAATTACTGCAGTAAGCGCAGCTCTAGAAGTAGCAGAAAAACATACATTCAAACAAAACATTAAAAACGTTGATTTTCATTAAAAATAATCGTCTCTTTGGCCTTATCGTTACATCATAAGTTAATGTCGTCCAAGGAAAGCACAAATAAGAAAACAAATTTTACATAAATAAATAAAAATGAATGAAAATGCATTTTTTCACTAAGTCACTAAAAGTCTTTTAGTCTGCCCTAGAGGATTTTCAAGATTTACGAGAGGAAGGAAAGGTAAAATCAATGTAGAAAAAAGATGAATAATTTATTTAATAACCTATTTTATAGAATACAAAAGAGGGCTTAAATAAACTTAAAATGCTCAGCTGGACTTAGTTATTACCAAGCATTGATGTAAAAGAAATTAAAAAATTATCTTAAAACCCTCAACATTTTGTTGACACAAAAATGACTGCAAAAAAAAATCTCTTCAAGGACAATTTATCAAAATATACAATAATGAACTATAAAATCTAAATCGTTAAATGAACTCCATTTAAATAAAGTCGAGATGACTAACAAGTCTTTAAGTATTTTTTGAAAATTTATTCAACTAATTTTATCTTATTTGGAATAAAGGTAAAAAATCGATTTTAAAAATAAATTATTTTAACGAGGTTCAATTCAATCGAAAGATCAGAAAATTTTGTTCGAGTGTTCTTTCACCACATACTGTATTCGCTATCATCTTGGTACAAGGTCACGAAGAAGCCAATGAAAGTGAAGTAGACCACCATATTTCCGGCTATTGTCAGATAACAAGCACCCCAGTGTATCTAAAAAGTAGAAGATTATTAACTAATTTATTTTTTTACTGTTACTTAGTATCTATAATAACAACTTGAACAAAAACGAAATTTTGGAAAAATGTTCACAGTAATCAGACACAACTGCTAATTTTGAGGGAGTCATAAAACTTTTAGAATAATTCAACTAAGCCGAAGCCATTATGATATTCTCCATCTAATTCTAATTTTTAAAAGCAAAACAAAAAATCTTTCATACCACAGCAGCTCGAGCGAGTACAATAGGTAGTGCAAAAGACGATACAACAAACGCCATCGTTATAAATATTGCCAGATCCATACTAGAATTGGTTGAACCGGTGACTTCGGTGTAACGCCTTGCCAACAATGTCGGAATCGGGGCAAAAACGTAGAAAACGACGACAATCAATGGATACCATGCCCTAAAAGTTTCAAAATTCAAATAATTTAGTAAGACATAAATAAATTAGATAATATAATGGAACTAAAATTAATTTAAAAAAATAAAACCTTTGCATCAAAATTTAAATGTTTAACCAAGTAAAATAAAGTAAATTTTGGTAACAAAAACTTAGGCGATCTCCCATTTTAGGAATAGAAAAGCATAATCATAAAAATAAAGCAGACGATTTAAAATTAAAGATATTCTGAATTAAATTGTTATTTTGGTGACGGTCACTTGCACCAATCTTAATAAAAAGTGAACAAAAGTGCCAGGTTTTCTGTTGGCAAAATGGTCAAAAGTGCCAGTTTCTATGACAGAGGCGCCAACGTAACACTAATTGTCGAGAAATGAAATACGGAAAAATATATCTGCCAAAACAGGTTTACCAGCACTTTTTTAGGGATCGACCCCACATAAATTATAAAGCAGATATAAGAACTCCTTCATACTTACTTATAATCAGGAAGACCGCAAGCAAGAATAATAAATGTCATTCCTATAGAGCCAGCAAATGCGAGGCCAACCAATCTATAAAAGGAAAGGAAAAAATTAAATGGTCTTAAAATAGAAGTAACTTTGTAGGAAAAAAAATTTTTAAATGCACTTACGCTATAATCAGCAGCAAAACATGAAACAAAAAAATAAGTAGATTAGTAAAACATTAATTGAAAATAAAAATAAGTAAAGAAGGACCAAGAAAAGGTCCACTGAAAAACTCGATAAAAAAATGCTGTAATTTGAGAAAGGAAACTTAGAATAAAATGCATTTTCTTCGTTTTCAAATAAAGAAGTAGAGGAGTCTGGTCATTTTCATCAGAATCTCGATGTTTTGAGAAAAGAAGAACGTTGCACAGTTAATAAAGATTGGGCTTTTCAACCTAAAACCTTCTAATTTCACTTACAATTTTAATCCAAATCACAATAAATTTGATGCAACATGTGCTAACTCGCATTTTGGGCAAAATGATATTTTTATTGAATATGAAGCTAATCTACCGTGGCGACGTTTTGTAAAAAAAAAAAACTCATCAGAAAGCAGTTGAACCTCCAATGATAGCATGTCCTCTGAAATCTGAAGAACACGATTCAGTTTTTTGTCTCTCCTGAAAAGTAGCCAAAAGGGCGATATGTTGCATCTTCATCGACGAAATAAGAGATATGGGGAAAAGAGGCAAGGGTGCCCTTCTTCCAAAGAAAACTTTTTTTGATTCCTTGCTATTCACATAATATATCTCCTAATTATTATATTGGCTGATCGGCTATTTTGTAAGGCATCTTTCAGTCAGAACCAAGAATTCATGAGAATTGCCATCGCCTATCTTTTCTAGGAGGATGAGTCCCTCGGTGATAGAAAAATGGAAGAGAGAAAAGAACAAATGGATTCTCAAGCTTTAGATGAATAAAGATTAACCCTTTCGGGACCGCAGACGATAGTTGCCATGCGTGTATGTCGCTTTTTAGTTGCCCAGCGGACTGCGGGAGCCTCTCTAAGATATTTAATACCTTCGCTTCCGTGGCGCTAGCGACATGCAAAAACTGGCCATCTGTTGGGGAAGAAATGAACTACGTGATGATGCATCAGTCGTCGCTTTCTGTGCTTTGCTGGGAGCGGTCGGGGAGAAGTGAGGGGAAAAGTGCTGCGCCAGTAGCGCAGAGAATCGTCAGACGCGGTCTCGAAAGGGTTAAGGGATTACAAAATCCCCAGCATTGTTGCTTCTTTATTGCTTGTTTTGGGAGCAGAAAAAGAGCAGCATTACACAAAAATCAGCGAAATTCTAAATGGTGAAAAATATAGTGAAACTTCAATCTCTTACATCTCAAAACCCTCTTTACACTTACTGCCTCAATTCTGATTAGAGCAACTTTTATGCCCCAAAAAACACATTTTGACCGCTATAAGGGGTCCAATTAACAAGTCTGGGAATCCCTGATCTATGATGGCCCTTCAAGCTGGAAAATACCAAGGGATTCTTCTATGAAAAAGAAAATAGTTATAGAAGATAGTTTACTAAAAGCAGTTCCACTAAAAATATGAACAAGATGATACTTATTAAAAAACAAAAAAAAAGTCAGTTATACCAACGAAAAGAAATCTAAAATAAACGCCCTCCTAACTTATATTTTAAGAAATCAATCTAGATGGTAAGAGAATTTCAAAAAATTATTATTTCTAGACAAGAAGTCTAAAATTAAATAAAATAAAGAAAAGGATACCTTTCATTCCAGCCATTGTGATTAATTTATAATGAGAAAAAAAGTTATAGCAATGTCGATCGAAGAAGTCAAAATATCTTTTACTGGGTTTAAAATCGCATTTCAATTTCACTCTTCAGTGATCCACGATATCAAACCTTTTATGCCTAAATTTTAAATAGTTATTTAATTTTTTTTAAATTTCTTTTTTGTTAGATCGATGTCGGAATTTAGTTAGAACGAACAGGGAGGTGAAATTCGGGCGATCGCTTCTCAGACGAAAAACGGGAGAATAACAGACAAAATAAACAAAAATTATACGCTTGGAACCTCTTTAGATAAGATTCTTAACTATGACGTCAAAAAGAAAAAATGGTGAACTTTCTTTATTTGCTAAAATATTATCAGGAAAATAAAATTACTTTATCACAATTTAGGATGTAATTTCTAACATAGTTATAACATCAAACCAGAAAATAAAATCCCTGTAGGATAAAACTCCTTTTCCTATTTCAAAGATTTATCTTCCATTGTCTTCCAGCAGAACGTGTTTGCTAAGAGAGATGGACTGGAAGACCCTTTTGCTAAAACCGTTACATGGAGGGTATCACAATATCTTCCCTTTGAGAAAGTTAAAAATTAGAACTTTTGCTTGGATTTGTTGATTATGCTTCTCTTTGTGGGCACTTGAGATTGAAATCTCATCATCTCTTCTCAGATGCTCAGAGAAGGTGGATCAATCGAGTCCTGGCTTTTCAAAGGATATGTAGGTTCTAAGTTTTAACTTAAATTTTCCCGCGAACTGATGAAAGGCATCGACAAAACTCACGCGAATCTTCGATGGTACCGGCTGACCGGCATCGATGGTGCCGGTAACACCACCCCCTCGAACTACCCGTGAATTTTTAGCCTTTGGCCTCTGCTTTTCAGGCGGCCGTTCACCTATCACAATTACATACTTTTCTTTTTCTTGAAAAACACTTCTTAAAAGCAATTTCTTGACCCCATCATGTCAGAGCCGAAAAGGTAATTTGACCGCCTCCCCTAGTAGAAAATGCTTGTCGATTCCCCTCAATCCTTTCCACATTTTGTCGTCCCGGCTTTTTCATCCTATCATGAGAATATTCAATAAAAAATTATTTAACACTTTATTTTTAATCCGTTTTAATCAAATTTCCCTTTCGAATTCTGCCATTTCAAATCCCCAGAGCTACACAGATTCCGTAAAAGTCTGATTCTGATGCATGATATCCTAATGCAAGTTCAGCGAGTTAGCTGGACGTCTGGCTTGTCCATATAAGTTTATTATACCTACTCCTTTATACCAGGAATTCCTAAAGAGACGCACAGAATCTGCATGCTAGGCAGCATGTTAGCTTCCCAAAATTTTGGGACCCGTCAAAATGTGTGGCGGACCCCATTGTCTTATTCAGTTTGAAGGCCTTTAGAATTTAGATGGCTTGTTTAATTAGACAAATCTACGTTTTTTTGGGGCTCACAAGTAGATCAAACATTTGACTAATAAGTAATAACCCTTATTTCATTGTTATTGCTAACCTTTATGAAGTTTGGTTAAAAACGTGATGCTTTAGATGTGTAGTTGCTCAAGATGTGCAACTATTAGGCCTTTTTCTCGCTAGTGGCTCACTACTCAAAATACAGAGTATCAAATGGACTTAATATTTCTTTATATAGGATTCTCTATATTCGAGGATTCTTAATATTTCGATTAGCAAGTCAGAAACCCCAGCCATAAGACCTAGAGAAACTCCCCAAAATCATCTAAAAATGGGGATTTCTGATGAAAACGCCCACTCTTCCACAAAGAATTTTGAAAAAGGAGAACAATTTGAATGACTAAAAACTTAAAATTAAAAACGCTTTTTAATCCGGGTTTCCTTTCTTCATTTCCAACAATTTTTTAACAAGCTTTTTGTGGACACACTATAGAACTGCCCTACGATTCTTTCTGTAAATAATAAAAATAAAAGCTTCATATAAGAATTTTATTGATGTAATGAAAATAAATTTTTATTGCGAAAAAAATAAATAAACTTTGAATTTTATCAGGTTCATCATAAAGAAAAACATTTCCATGAAACTCTTCTAATTTTGATGATGGTATGCAATTGGATAGAAATCTAACACTAAAATAGCGTTTACTGTTTCTATCTCTTCTAATTCTTCAATCAAGATGTCTTCAAAGTATTTGCGTTCGACGATTATCATTTTAAGCTCAAAGCATAAACTGCTCGACTGATTTTAGCCAAAGTTATTTCGCATTTAAGCTTTTTTTCAAATCTAATGTCATTTTCATTGTCATCGCTGTCATAAATGCTGGATGAGTTCCTATCGTTGATGAGCAATCGCTATCGTATTCAATGTCCCTTTCTTCTAACGTTGTATCCTCTTCAAAAAGTACTGCAGTGTCTTCATTATACAAAGCTATTTCAAAGCTCTCGTCCTCTCTTTGTGGAAGATCCTCACCGGAATTTTGAGTCATTTCATCTTTTTCACTACTAAAAAAGTAGTTTGTGAAAGGGAATTCATTTCGAACTGATTCAATAATCTTTTTGTGCAGTTCTTTGAAGAAGGAAAATGGAAAGTTCCATTGTGATAGGACTCAAAAAAGATGTTTGCAAAACTGAATCCACCTTCTTCAAAATCTGGAGAAAAAAGTAGTTATTGAAGTGTCTCAACAAGACTTCTATATTAAATACTGACAAATCCTAGATAGAGAAATCTTTTGACAAAATGATTTTGAAAAAAGTGATGTTTCCTAATGTCAACTACTTACTGGATGTTTTTTGAGTATCATCATCGATATCGAAATCCTCTATGTCTGGTAACTGGCTGCCATCAAAAAGAAAATTTTGAAAACATTTTTCAGGTTCAGGAATAGAATCTTGAAACATAGATAAAAATAAGTTATTTTGATTAAAAATTATACTTTCATAAGGCGAATCGGGTTCTTCTTCAAAATCATCTGAAGGATTGAAATTGCTTAAATTTTCATCGGCTTCGAAGCAGAACGTTTCATCTCCAGATGCATCACTTAACATATCCGTGTAATATACTGAAAAAAAATAGTTTAATGATACCTTCAAGAGTCTTAAGCATGTTGAGCCTAAAACTTTTTGCTGCATCGCTTTTAAAGGTACTTACAGACCAAAAATTTGAGGATATTAAAGATCAAAGCTGCTGTGGTATTTATAATCGATTCTTTTGAAGGGAGAAACGAAATTCCGAATAGAAAAACCCAAATAGAATTTCAAAAGATAAAATACTATCAAGATCATTTCAAAGACTATCCTGGCCGTTAAGATCAAGAAACATTTCAAAATGATGAACAGAATCCAGAATCCCAAGAACATCCATCGAATGAAGAATAAAGCGGTACATTTCGGCGCGTAGAGCAAATAAATCAACAATTTCACCATGCAAATCACCCCGACGGCCCATAGTTCGGCCGAACCACAAATGAGTCTTTCGATAAACAAAAATGACAGATGAAATACCGTGTCGCGCGTGAATCCAAATTTCATGAATATATGGATAATAAACAAATATTGTTTATATAATTTAGTGCAAAATTTAGTCAAAACCGTTAACATGTTAGCAAGGGAATCCATAATGTTTTTTTAGATCTTAATATTTTTAAACAGCTGATTTTAAAATTCTTCAAATATTAAAAAATGTAGGTTTTAAAATTATTATTATTTTTTTTATTGATTTATTTATTGAAATAAAATTTTCTGCTCTACATAGCCCCTTCTAAGCTACATATACCTACAATAGCAAAAAAAAAAAAAAAAAAAAAAAACTTTGTATGATTTTTTTTTTCTTGCATATAAGTCAAGTTTGGTTTTTAGGCAAGTTATTCATCAAAATCATGTGGTGAAATCAATGTTAAAATGCCATTTTCAAGAAGAAAAAGGCGCAAATTCTATTTTGTTCCCAAGGTTTGGTTCTGCTTCTTTGCCCTTTTTTGTTTGCAATAATTTTAGACTAAAGAATTTATTTTGACATTATTGTAGAGACTATCTCGTTTGTTGAATAATTTTATTTATTTTTTATTCAGCACTGATGATCTATCAACTGCTATTCTCCGTAAAAAGGATCGCCCGAATAGACTTATTGTCGAAGATGCAATAAATGATGACAACTCAGTCGTCAGTTTGTCTCAGGTATTTGAAATGCTAAGAAAATTAAGTTTGAAGTATTCTACTTTACAAGTGTCTGTACAAACACAAGGTAGTTTCTTTAAAAGTTCCCTTGAAAAGATAAAATTATAGAAAAGTACATTGTGTTTAACTATAAAGTTAATAAAATAAAAATACTGTTTGGAATGTATGAAAAATTCATTAAGGAAATAAGTTCAGAAATGTTCTACAAGATAGCACCATACTGCGGCTTTATTTTCAAGAATTTAATTTTTTTTCTTTGTTCATTAGTTTTTACAATAAATGATACATTTTTATTAGTTAAAAAATGATAAATACTAAATCGAGATTATTTAAACAGGCGAAAATGGATGAGCTTCAGCTGTTCAGGGGCGATACTGTCATTCTCAAAGGGCGAAGGCAAAAAGAGACAGTCTGCATAATACTTTCGGAAGAAAACTGCCCCAATGAGAAAATACGAATGAATAGAGTAGTCCGAAACAACCTTCGCGTCAGGATTTCGGATGTAGTCTCCATCCAAGCTTGCCCTAAAGTCAAGTATGGCAAAAGAATCCATGTTTTGCCAATCGATGATACTATAGTAGGATTAACAGGGTAAGTTTTCTTCATTTTATTTATTTAAATATGTACTGTATTTATTTTAGAAACTTATTCGAAGTATATTTAAAGCCATATTTTTTGGAAGCGTATAGGCCAATTCATAAAGATGACACATTTATAGTTCGAGGTGGTATGAGAGCTGTTGAGTTCAAAGTCAAAGAAACCGACCCTAGTCCATATTGCATTGTTGCTCCTGATACCATTATCCATTGTGAGGGAGATCCTGTCAAAAGAGAAGTATGTCATAAGTGATGGAAATAGTGAAAAGTATATTGAGAAATAATGCAGGATGAAGAAGAAGACCTAAATTCAGTTGGATATGAGGATATTGGAGGGTGTCGAAAGCAATTGGCTCAAATTAAGGAAATGGTAGAGCTTCCATTGAAGCATCCTAGTCTTTTTAAAGCCATTGGGGTCAAACCTCCTCGAGGAATCCTTCTTTACGGACCACCAGGCACTGGGAAGACGTTGATCGCTCGTGCTGTCGCTAATGAAACCGGGGCGTTTTTCTTTTTGATAAATGGTAAGGGGTTTTTTTAAAAAATGGTTGGTCCATTACTTTTTTTTCAGGGCCTGAAATTATGAGTAAACTAGCTGGTCAGAAAGCAATTTGAGAAAAGCATTTTCCGAAGCTGGGAAAAACCTCCGGCGATTATATTTATTGATGAATTAGATGCAATTGCTCCAAAGAGAGATAAAGTTTGTATTTTAAATAAAATTTGAAAAGCGTTAATGTCTATTGTAGACACAAGGAGAAGTAGAGAGAAGGATTGTATCGCAGCTGCTGACTCTTATGGACGGTCTGAAGCGCAACGCAAACATAATTGTCATGGCCGCAACAAACAGGCCTAACTCGATTGATTCAGCACTAAGACGTTTTGGACGATTTGATCGGGAGATCGACATCGGAATTCCTGATACAACTGGAAGACTGGAAGTTTTAAGAATCCACAAAAAATATGAAATTAGCTGAAGATGTCGATTTAGAGCAAGTAAGATCCAAACTTAATGAAAGATTAGAATTATTTTTCATTAATTTTGAAAGATAGCTGCTGACACTCATGGCCATGTCGGTGCGGATCTGGCATCATTGTGCTCTGAAGCTGCCTTACAGCAAATACGAGAAAAGATGGATCTCATCGATCTTGAAGATGACCAAATCGACGCTGAAGTTTTAAATTCTTTAGCTGTCTCTATGGATAACTTTAAGGTACGGCTAAAACAAAGTTAAAAAAGAAAAAATTTACAGTTATCTTGAGAATTTTGTGCAATGTACCTACATGTTGTGTAAACTTATTTTTTTACATTTTTAGTATGCTATGAGCAAGAGCAGTCC